>JASGXE010016357.1:0-10697 GCA_030068105.1 Sinentomon sp. SZTP_YWyxl
ACTTCCCGCCAAAATCTTGTACTGACATCTTGTACTAACAGGCGCCACTGACTACTGAGAACGAATGGCAAGACAATGGTATTGTTGTCATGTGTGAAACTGTGTGGTGTTCTGCTGGTGAAATTGGATGGGCATTTTATAAGCCTGCACCATTGGAATGTGTTGCATGTTCGGGGAATTCTGGCGGATCCTGTTCTTATCGAAGGACTAGAGGGCAATTTGTGTCACACTCAAAATAATCAGATACATCTACCTGCCTACAGGGGTGAGTATTCCAGAAAAGCGAGAAAACTGTGACTCGTATATACAGGGTTTCCCAAAAGTCACTTTACAACCCCGGAAAAGTGCACTGCAGTTTTGAGCCAACGCCGAAGGCAAGGTGTAGCATTTGTTCAAGGTGTAGCAAATTTGCGGACATTACGCCTGCAGTATTCAGTATGAGCAATGTGGGCCTTAATATGCACAAATGTCCCCACGAAAGAGTTTTGAAAACTAAATTAGCAAGGTTTGTCAAGTGACTTTTGGGAAACGCTGTATATACGCAAAATTCTGAAAATATACCGCTTTACCTGAGCCAGACCGCGAATTAGGGAGATCATATTTCATTCCCTTTAGGGATTAATAGGTAGGATATGTTTGAAGTGTGCCCTTGAAAAGATTTGCCTACACTCTGAAGCAAGCAGTGGATCCAGATTGGGACATATTTGAAACACCTTTTTTAACATGGACTTTGATGGAAGTGTGCTTTTCGGACCATATCTGGAACATGCAATGTGTTCTTGGAACGCTATATTCCGATCACAATCTTGAAACACTTATGCGATTCGCAGCAGGTATGTTCCAAACCTATACAGGAAAACTGTGTTTCAAGAACTCATTACTTGTTCCAGACATGTTCCGAAAAGGACTAGAGGTCCTATCAACGTCCGTTTTAAAAAAGGTGTTCGAATGCATGGTGCATGTTCTAAACGAAAACAGTGATTTAGGGTGCAAGATATTTTTGAAGTGTACCTACTCCTAGCACACCCAATCGTAGCATAACCAAATAACGTCAAACCACATTTGCATCCTGCGATCACGATTATCAATGATAATCGTGATCCATTATCATTATTATCAGCCATTATCATCAGAGGGCATCGAGGGCCATGGGTTAAGTGCAGAAAACAAATGGATTTTAATCGATGAAGAATAAAATTATGAGAGTACTGTGGAGAGTCCAAAAGTCTCCACAATCGATCAAGATAAGTGTTGTATTCAACTATACCATTTTGCGTTGATTCATTCTATGCAAACAGCATCAAATCATTCTATGCAAACAGAAGATTCAGAAGAATCAATTCATTCTATGCAAACAGCATCAAATCATTCTATGCAAACAGCATCAAATCATGAGATGCAAACAACATCAAATCATGAGATGCAAACAGCATCAAATCATGAGATGCAAACAGCATCAAATCATTCTATGCAAACAGCATCAAATCATTCTATGCAAACAGCATCAAATCATGAGATGCAAACAGCATCAAATCATGAGATGCAAACAGCATCAAATCATGAGATGCAAACAGAAGATTCAGAAGAATCAATTCATTCTATGCAAACAGCATCAAATCATTCTATGCAAACAGCATCAAATCATGAGATGCAAACAGCATCAAATCATGAGATGCAAACAGCATCAAATCATGAGATGCAAACAGAAGATTCAGAAGAATCAATTCATTCTATGCAAACAGCATCAAATCATTCTATGCAAACAGAAGATTCAGAAGAATCAATTCATTCTATGCAAACAGCATCAAATCATGAGACTGGAACCTTTTTTGATTAATTTATTAAGCAAATTAACGTGTTGCTGTGACATCAATTTTTTGTGGGACTTCCCTGTCATTTTTTGCCCTGTGCCAAAATTGTTCTTGTTCTTGTCACAATCCGAGAGAAGTTACTCAAGTTAAGTTTTAGTCACACTAATGCCCGGTTCTTCCAACTAGAGTTAACTTTTTAACCCGGGTTAAATACTTAACCCGGGTTAAGTATATGATTTTAACATTGCTTAACCCGGGTTAAGTATTTAACCCGGTTTAAAAAGTTAACTCTAGTTGGAAGAACCGGACATAAAACAGAGATGGAGAAAATGCATTCGAGCCTTCATCTCTGTTAATTAATACACTGGAAAAGTTTGGCTCACAGAAGGTGGGGCAGGGTTTGTCCCATTTTTTTCTACACATAATGCGCACTCATAAAAAAATGAACATTTAGTGTGGTCTAAGCGAGCCACAGGTGAGCCAGTTGTACCAAAAATGTGCGACAAATGAGCAGATGCTCGTCTAGACCACACTAAATGTACATTTGTTGAGTGAGCATTATGTGTAGAAAAAAAGGGACAAACCCTGCCCCACCTTCTGTGAGCCAAACTTTTCCAGTGTATGTTCTGTTGTTGTTTCATCCTTTCTCACCTTTCTGATGTAGACCTTTCTATCTTGTTGCTGAGAGCATTTAAAATAGGCTTCAGGTGAGCCCACCCGAATTCGTATTTGACAAGCAAATTTCAGTGGCCACCGTATTTCCTCAACATGATGTCTGAAAAATGTTAATTTACAATGTTAACAGATAACCCAACTTATTTTAAAGTGATTTTATGTTTAATTTACGAGTATGTTTAGGTGAGTAGTTACACAGATTAAAATCAAGAGTGAAACGAAATAGTTCTGGTATAAGATTCAAAAGCAAGAAATCTAAAAAATTCATCCAAGAAAATAATGTGATAGTATCAATCAGACAGACGACCAGAAAGTAAACTCTGAAGAACAGGTCAAAGTAGAAAATCCATAGTAATCGGAGAAACCTGAAATATAAAATATAAAAAAATATAAAACGCTGTGGAATACTTCTGCTGCGATTTGCTTATCGAAGAGTATGCAGATATGCAGATGTTCAGACGTGCAGATATGCACATATGCAGATTTGCAGACATGCAGACATGCAGCCGTGCAGAGATGCGATATGCAGATGTTCAGACATGTAGATATGCAGATATAGCCTATGCAGATTTGCAGATATGCTGATATGAAAAGATGCAGATATGCATATGTTCAGACATGCAGATATGCAGATATGCAGATACAGCTTATGCAGATATGCCGATATGCAGATATTGTATGCAGATATGCAGATATGCTGCCGATATGCAAATATTTCGATATGCAGATATTCCGATATGCAGATATTCCGATATGCAGGTATGCAGATATGCAGTATGCAGATAGGAGTATTATGTATAATAGAACAACATTCTGCGTGATTAGACAGTGATAAATGGTCTAAAATTTCACAGAGAAATTATTAATTGAAACTAGTCGCGCTCCAGTGAAATTGAAAATTTCGCAATCTGCATGAAAAATTGCGAGTCCTCACCATGCCAATATTTGGATGGATCCACTCGGTCAGCCACTGTCTATCAAACCCATAAACACCACCAGGAAGAAATCCAATCACCCTGACCAATGTTTCTTTTCTCTCTTCCCAATGCCCATCCGAATGAATGCTGGATCTTGTAAGAAATGAATTGGCCTGTGAAATGCTTATTTTCTCTCTCGCGGAATCCACGAACGGGATGTTTTTTTTGGAAGAATCCCGTCACCCTATCCATGGTTTTCCGCTAAACCTGGCCTCAAAGGAAATCAAATGTAAAACCGGAAACTCAGCCTGCGGACCGATGAGATAAGGTCTAGAAAGGGTTCATAACTTTGTCTTCCCAGGAGGTTAAAATTAATATTCAGATATGTATTGATGAAAATATGCATTGTCACATAACTGTTCGAATTGTGTTAATGGATCTCTGGCTGGGCTGCACGCTGTTATATTGGCTTCGGTCAGGGATCACACGTTTGTATATTTGGCTTATCACAAGGCAGACAGTGGCGCCATACTAATTTTCCTAGAGCTCATCAATGTCCATTTGCTTTTTAATTTTTTACCATTTTTTATTGAATTGAGTACACAGGGCGAGACATCGGTACATGTAGGAGGCACAAATTTGCTAAACTTATTGATTTCTGAAATTTATTTAGGGGGCTGTAATTTTACAATCAACTCGCCTGGCTGATCGGTTGACTTGCATGGCCTGAATTAGACACTTTAAACCCACTCAGAGTCGTGAGCATTTGGATCAGGCCAAGTTTTCTTTAAAAAAACTTTTTTTACAAAATGTTTTTGACAAAAATGGAAATTGCCGTCAATCACAAATTGAAATGACGCATGCGCAACAACAAGAATTGCTTCCCCTTACTTGCAACTCGGTTGGTTTGCAAATTGCAAGTTAATTTCTGCAAACTCACACCAGTGCGGCGTGAGTTCGAATCTCAGCGAGGTCAAGTTTTTCACTCTTTCCTAACCTTTTTTCGTCGCGGGGATGAGCAGTTGGGCTGGAAAGACCATAACAGAACTCTAATTACACCTGTTGACTGAGATTACGACATGTGCATATTAACTAACCAAACATCAGTTAATATTATCACGCTACTGTTGTGGCTCATTGGTGGTTGTATCTGATTGAATCCATTCTCGGAACTCATTACCTGTTAGACCTACAAATATAATAACGGAATGAAAGCAATGAGGATGTGGAAATTAAAGTTGCGAATTTAATCACAGCTGGATACCACCCAGCATCATACCCCCGGAAGTCAATTTGTTCGCCAATTGTTAATTTGTTTGTTTGCTTGTAGGGGGTGTGATCGGCCTACCATCGACCAACAATGATGAGCCAAATTTATTTGGGAGATCTCAGAATGGGCACTTCGAGTGACCTTGCTTTCGTTTTTTGTCTCTACGCAATCTGATTATTACTTCCTGAAGATGTTTGAAAACTCAATGAAATTGAAAAAGGGAAATTTTCAAAAATGTTCCGTTACCTCACAGCAGCTCTTGCGTGCTTTGGTGGGGTGTTGTCCTTGACACAATAACAGATCGTTTTCTTTTTTCAATGGATCTGCAAGGGTGCCGTTTTGTGCTTGATCTCTGCAGTGGCTTTTACGCCATCACGTGTGTTATCTCCAAAGTGTCAGCACGTGTGTCATCAATGTGTCATCAATGTGTCATCACATGTGTCATCTCCGGAGGACACAATGTGGTCATCAATGTCCACATGGACATTGTCCACATGTCCACATGGACGGAGGACACATGAGGTCATCAATGTGTCATCACATGTGTCATCACATGTGTCGTCAATGTGTCATCACATGTGTCATCTCCGGAGGACACAAAGCCAAACACACACATCTCACGTTCCCATGAGAAAAATGGTGGCTGCTGCATGTTTCAAATTTGCGCAAATGCTCATGTTTTCGGTCATTTTCAAACCCTGTCATTATTGTTCGTGCAGAGTAGGAATACCAAAGGTCTGGTTTTCAGAAGCTTGAAAAAGTTTCACGCCTTACACGAATGATATAACATGTTTTGCGGCGCATGCTGACATTGATTCCAAATGGCGCCGGATTTGGTAACGAACTCCCATGCTGTTAAAAACCCTGGCGCAGAACATATTTATTTTCGTAATAACGTAAATGCACAAATCCGTTTTCAAGCAGACTAAATACATGTTGTACCTATGAAGCGTGTGAGACCATGACATATCTCCATAGAAAGATATGTCGTGGTGAGACCATTAACGGTCTCCTCACCCATGGACTCTTTATTAGTCTGCTGATATTTCGGGCGACCATAAGCGGTCCCATCGTCACCTGAATTTTCTGAAGATGCGACCGCGTTGGTTTCCCGAAACGTCAACAACACTCAAGTTCCGTGGAGAGAGGAGACCGCCCATCTCACCCGTTGAGAGCAATAACCCCCTCAAAGTGTCCCTATTCCTTCTTACGAAAGTGCTCCAATTTTGGTCTTACCCAACTCTTCCTTATCCAAACCCGTACTTGGAGGCTGATCAGGATCTATGAAAGTAAAGAATTTTAATGCTTTTGCAGTGCGATTTCACGGAATATTTCGTAAGGTTCCTTTGATTACGTCACACTGCCCTAATTTGATAATTGAATTCAGACATAGACTGATCGAAGTATTGTCGTGCGTAGCGTTCACTGTTTCGTAAATATATAGTTTAACCACAAGCGGTTAGTGCCTGCAGTACGAATGTAAAGTGTTGTTGGAAGCGATTGTGGGAAAGATCAATAATTATTGCCAGTGTTGTTAGCGGAAAAATGTTGATAAAATCGGGACATACGAGATGATCCTGGATGTCTTGACAAGCCACGTCATGCACTGAACACAACGCAAGTGATGTGTCATGATGTCATTCTGCAAGCTTATGCTGTCAAGCTGCAGAAGTGAAGAACGCGACAAGAAGAAGAATTCGGACCTGCTTGCCCAACCCGCTTTTGACAAAGGCGTAGAACGACAACCGTCTGCCAACAGAGATCCTCACATGGGCTCACTGCTGTGAAGATGCCCACTCTCTGTTTGCCAAAAGGATACCTATACAATGGGTTCACTGCCGTTAAGATGCCCACGCTCTATTTCCCAAAAGAGATCTTCAATGGGCTCACTGCCGCGAAGATGGTCACATTCTATTTCCCAACAGAGATCTTCATGGGCCCACTACCGAGAAGACGCAAAGATGGTCACTCTCTATTTCCCAACAGAGATCTTTATGGGCCCACTGCCGCAAATATGGTCACTGTCTATTTCCCAACAGAGATCTTCATGGGCTCACTGCCGCAAAGACGATGAGTCTCTAAGTATTTCCCAACACAGATCTTCAATGGGCTTACTGCCGCAAAGATGCTCACTCAGCAGAGATCTTCATGGGCATGAGTATGCAGAGAGTATTCCTTCCTCAAAGAGTATGCAGAGCTTCATCCTTTGTCTTTGCATTGGTCGACCTAAATGCCTCGGGATTTTCTAATCTTATTAACGCATGAGATGGAACAAACGCGTCAAAGTGTAGCAGTATTGAGGCCCCGGCCACACACTGAGTTTCTGGGGTAAAATTTGGAAAACAGGTGAAGGCTGTGCTCTGCTCAAATGCGTACACCTAGACAGCGGGCTCACAATATTTTTTAACATACATAGAAAGTTAACTATGTGACCCCTTCTCACACCACAACTGTTTGTCTCCCCCGATCTCCGCAAGAGGATGAGATCCAATGTCTGTCGGCCTGACCAAAGTTCACTGCAGAAATTGGAAAAATCCGACATTTTTCTTGAGTTAAAATCGGTTAACCCAGTTTTTTTAATCTCAACTTACCATATCCAACATTAGTTTCGATTGCCACAGCTTGGTACGGAATGTCGTCTGAAAACAGAGAAATGATTAGAGAATGTCATCGCAAGGACAGCTCCTGATTGAGAACGTCTGCGCTCTACCATAGCACGGATACCTTCAGGGCCAGAGGACGAACTCCTTGAGCTCAGTTAACTCGCTGAAGCACTAGGGCATTTATGGTTGCCAGGAACTTGATAGAAGTTAGTTCAGGGATGGGCGAAGTACGGCATAGGGATGATCACATTTAGAAGTTCTCACCACATTCACGAGAATAAAAATACTAAATATCGAACGAACTATACGGAAAAAATTTGGTGACAAAAAACATCCTCAGCAAAGTAGTTGCAAATTATCTAATTTTTGGTGGCAAAATGTCACCAATGGGTGACAAATTCTGAATAATCGCACCAGCGAATTGATAACAGTTTCTCCAAGCTGTCACTCAATTGCCACTAGTGGCAACTTTGACATCAAAATTTGGTGAGGATGTTTTTTGCCGCCAACGTTTTTGTGGTACAAGTGTGCGTAAGTTGACGCTAACCTAAGCGTTCGACCTAATTCCTACCAACCTGCTGCTGCATAAGCTCTCACTACTTAAGTTTCCTGCTCCATTGATTACCCTGGTTCAGCACTTTTTGCTTGAGCGATTTTTCCGCGTTTCTGTGGAGGGAGAATCCTCATCCAAACGTCCTGTCAGTTGTGGCGTTCCCCAAGGCAGTGTGTTAGGACCGCTCCTTTTTATCACATACATAAATGATCTCCCCATGGTGCTAACGTGCAAATCCAGGCTATTTGCTGACGACCTAGTCATTTATGGCCCCCCTCAAGTTCCTTTTCTGCAGTCCAATTTAGATGCACTTCAGACATGGGCAAATACCTGGGGATTGGTTATCAATACTGCCAAATGCAATTGGATGCTGTTTCAACGGCGATGCACTTCATCACCGGCGTTTGTCTATTCCCTTGGCGGCCAGGCTACTACCAGAGTTTCATAATTTAAATACCTGGGTCTTTATCTTTCGGATGATCTTTCCTGGGATGCTCATGTCAATTACACCCTATCCAAAGCAAAAAAAGTCTTGGGAATGCTAATAAGAAACATCAAACCCGCGCAGTCATCAGCCAAGCTTAAATCATATGTCAGCCTAGTGTTACCTATTTTGGAATACGCATGCGAGGTCTGGGACCCGTTTCTTTCCACTCATATCTCCATGCTTGAGAGACTCCAGTGCAGCGCTACTAGGTTCATCTGTTCAGATTATAGGCGTACCTCCTCAGTCTCTGAGGTGCTGTCACGCCTAGGCCTGGAAACTCTTTCCAGGAGACGTTCTAATAGGCGCCTGAAGCTTCTCCAATCAATATATAAGGGTACGATTTGCACATCACTTCCGTCAGATTTCTCCCGTAGGATTGTTCCACGTCGCACTGACAATGGTAATTTCATTGAATATCCCATCCTGAAATTTAATAGGCATTTTAACGGCTTTTTTCCTCGTACGGTTCGAGAATGGAACACCCTCCCTTCTTCTTCCCCCTTTTTCGCATGTTTGCCGTAGTTCCCAGCGGGGGATTCTTGTGTTATGAACCCCCCTATATTTTTGATGCAGCCCAGACCTGCTGAATTCTCCTTTGTTACGTGCATTGTATTCCCATTGTTCTTTTCGTTTTTAATATTTGACGTTCAACTTAAATGTTGAGATTTTTGAAATAAATAAATAAATAAATAAATAAATAAATAAATAAATAAATAAATAAATAAATAAATAAATAAATAAATAAATAAATAAATAAATAAATAAATAAATAAAACCTCGTATCGCTTGGTTGTTACTGATTCTTTTATCAACACATATATTAACGAAGTTATTAAAAATTCTCCTCAACTTGAGATAAAGACTAAAGAGAAATTATTGATGGATAAACTCCGTCTTTGCAAGTTGTTTGCCTGATAAACGTTTTTATTCCAACACTGGCTATTGGGTTGAAGCAGTGTGAGTGAAAATTGTAAATATACGGCCGCAAGACCTCCCATTATCGCGTCTTAAATACCGAAGAACTAATTATCACGGAACGCAGGAACAAAGCGAATTCCAGGTTGAAAATTTTTGAGTTATCATGAAACTCATTATTTCTGGATTATGAATTTATGAACTCGCGCAAAAACTGATTTGTTATCAACCCTGTCAATTGCCAAACTTTTTTTTGGTCAACTGTGATTCATATCACTGTAAAATTTGTAGCGTGATTTTAATGATAATAATAATTAAATTAATTTTAAACGAATTTTTAATGATTTTAACAGAATTTTCAATCGGTTAGTTTTGAATTGTGCAGCAATCCGGCAATCATTTTAATGAATCTGGTGGAATGGGCGTTAATGTCGAAATTCTGCGTTGAAATGTTGAATGTCGACAACAAACAACTAACAGAATTGATTGAAGATCTCCCATGTCACTAATATACAGGGTGTCCCAAAAACGCACCTGGAAAACCATAGCCGGCTGTTCCTGAGGCCAATTCTGAGTCGAAAATTTTAGAATAAGTTTTTGTCCATCGATGACTTTGCGGGTACTTCCCGAAAAAACATGGGACCTGCAATTTTAGGCTACATGACACCAAAATTTTGAAGTGGCCAAGAATTTACTGGGAAAACACAACTTCAACCCCCCACCAGTGAACCAACACCAAATGAGTTTCAAAATTGCCAGTTAAAAAGTTAAAATATGATATTTTAAATTCCAAGGTCATGTTACCATTTGGATCACTGTTGACATTGCGCTTTTTGACCTGGCTGCTCCCGCTGCTACTGCCGCCTTCTTCAATATCGTCACTGCTCCTCTTTAGTGCCTCGACCTCTGTGGTATTCACCACCACTGTTATGTCAGAAAGGGTTTTCGAGAGAGAAGATAATAATAAAAATCAAAAACCGACATATTTAATAAAAAGTGATATTTTAGAGGTATAAGTGGTAATACAATAACTTTGAGATCGCTCTCACACGCAGTGAAGCGAATTCCGCCATGTTTTCCCCAACAAGGCTGTTGAATCCTGCTCACCTTCCGAGAGTCATTCCTCTGAGGATGGAGTAAGATATGGTCGCTGAACGTTAGGAGGATCCAACGGATGTGGAGCGGAAACATGTCGGAACTTGCCTCCTCTCCGGGCAGTTGAATCCTCTTCGGCTTTTGATTTTGTATGATTTCGAACATCAGTTAAAGGAAATGTGAGAACGTGTGTGCTCGAAAAATTCAGATCAGACAGATTTTAACGTTTTTGAGACGAGGGTGCACGATCAATTTTTACTTGCTGGGAATTCAATAGCAACCAAAACCACCCATGTGCGATTTATCCACAAGGTATGGACCTGCTGAATATATGGCATCGGCTTTTCTAAAACCTATGGGTAACAAAAGTC
>JASGXE010016358.1:0-10608 GCA_030068105.1 Sinentomon sp. SZTP_YWyxl
TTTACTGTTGGTCCAACATCCTTCATCCTCGACAACACTCATAGTCGGGCAATGTACCGATAACGCCCAGAAGTCGAACTGACAGGACTGATCCACAGATTCCAATCTGTGCAATTTCACTCGTGGTGGCGGCTTTCACGAACATGTCGACCACCATGCCTTTTTAGACGCACACAACTGTCAGAGCCAACGACCTTTGGCAGGCCGCAAAACATCTGTGGCCGTCTTGAAAAAAAAAAGAATTCAATTGCCCGAAATTTTTCTCCGGGATTTTAAAAACCAAACAAACAAACAATGATTGACCTGTAAATTCGCTTTCAAAAAGAGAAGGCCGCCGGAAAATATCATTTCTACGACATCCCTGGCAAAACTCATTGCGTTGAAGTGTACACCGTCACAAGTGATCGATTAAGGCGAAACTGGTCTCGCATGCGTGTAATGGCGACGTTTGCAGCATAAAATGCATGCTATCCATTGAAAATAAAAAACGATCTGTTCTGATTTAATTAACATTTCCATTCCAAAACTGTCGACTTCGACTGTCTGACGTTTTCTGAGTGGCCTCTCTCTGGTTTTGCGTCTTTTTTGCTTTGCGGTGTTTCCTCTATTTTTCTTCAAATCTTTAATAGAAGATTTTCTTAATAATTTTGTTAAACTCGCTAAGGATAGGTTTCGAACTCAAAAACTTATCTCGTGCTGGATGACGAGTTGAACGCCTTCACTATCGACCAACCACACATTGTCAGATTGTACACTCTAACGTAATGAGTTTTGCCGGGGCAATTGCAGAAATAATATTTTCCGGCAGCCTTCTCTTTTTGAAAGCATGTTACAGCGAGTGCTTTTCGGTATGACTGTTGGTTTCGTATGATTCGAACTTTATCTTATCTGATTAAGGCAAAGCAGGTGTAATCATCAGGAGGCGACGTTTACACTTTTTCAATGTAGCTCCGAATGTTTTTTTCGGGCTGCATGTGGGTTTTGATCGCAATTACTCGGCAGGGTGCGCAGGAAATTGTTGTTCACGATTTGAAAAGTAAACAGAAAAGGGACTTGGGTAATTTCTGCCAATGTGTCTTCGTTCCCACCTTTGGCGGGGCCAATTCAATGGTCCGACCTCTCGAGCGAAGAATCCTTAACGGGCAACCTTTACTTGGGTTGCGTGCAGGCAGTATCGTGCGGTTCATATTTTATTTTTTTTTGTTTTTTTTTTTTTTTTTTTTTTGTTTTCTTTTTTTTCCAGTTGGTTTACTGTTGGTCCAACATCCTTCATCCTCGACAACACTCATAGTCGGGCAATTTACCGATAACGCCCAGAAGTCGAACTGACAGGACTGACCCACAGATTCCAAACTGTGCAATTTCACTCGTGGTGGCGGCTTTCACGAACATGTCGACCACCATGCCTTTTTAGACGCACACAACTGTCAGAGCCAACGACTTTTGGCCGAGATTTTAAAAACCAAATAAATAAACAAACAAACAAAGATTGACCTGTAAATCCGCTTTCAAAAAGAGAAGGCCGCCGGAAAATATCATATCTACAACATCCCTGGCAAATCTCATTGCGTTGAAGTGTACTCCTGTTTCTTTATGCAATTCTTCATATAGGCATTTTGCCGATAGTCTGCGATCTTTTCTGCGAAACGTCAAATTTCTCAGCAGTCAATTGAAAAATTGCATTTGTAAATATTTATTTGCAGGCAAATTTGGAGCAAAATGTTCATAATGATTTTATTCTGCGATTTTAGTTGGCGGATATGCAGAAGGCAACTGACATGTCTTTTGACGGCTCTCAGTGTTTCTGTCATGCGCCCAAGTAATTTTTGACAGAATGTGTTATAAAAATCTAAATAAATAATGATACACAAGGAGAACATTAATTTAAAAATTAAGTTTCACTGCACGTGGCCAATTTTAAATCAATGTCTGTAACAAGGTTTCTGCTTTCGAATTGTGTTCCGAGATTGGAATCCGGTGTGATCTGCATATATGGAAGCAAACCATACAGTTCAGCCATCTTTGAAGAAGTCAAGTGACCACGAATTTCAGCATGATTAACAAACGACTTTCACCGAAAAAGGATACTTTGTAATCAACGAATTCCCCCAAGCTCTCTGCAAGATTTTAGCCATACTGCTCAAATTGCATAAGGAATTGTGCAAGTGTCTTATAAATTGCGAAAGAAAAGTGTTAATTATTTTGAATTACTCGCGGGTTGCTCTTACGCTGGTTAAAGAAAGACAGGGTGAAAATTTTAGCCGCATATGTTTTCACGTATAATGTTTCCGGAAAGGAAATGATTTGTATACGAGTATTAAACATTTGCCTATTGGTTTGGTTTTTGTTGACGTATGTAATGTGTTTAATGTCTTCATTCCAAGACAAAAATGATGGGAAATCTAATTCATGTTGATATATTCCACGGAAACTGAGTTGCATACCATAGACAGACAGACATTCCCATGCCGGAAAGTTCCTTTCCGGATTCAGGAAAAATCAGAGGTCTTGAGTCTGACAGTTCTTAGAGTTTCGAGCAAAAATTTCTAAATCGAAAGATTACAACATATAGTGTGATTCGGAGATAGTGGACAAACTTCGCCCACTTACTCCCGTAGAGCCTGAATGTAGATTCACAGATCTAGCGTGTTCTACGAAGAACCATCAACAGTCGGACGATGTTTTTCGGCCAACTTTTGTTTCACTTTATTGCGAAAATTGCGCTCCAGTGGCAGAGTTTATCTTGTTATTCTGTGCGCATCCAAACGTTTCAAACACTATTCCTATCCAATAACAAACATATACAATCTTGCACACAAAAATATTTTTGGTGGTACTGAAAAGTTTTCCATAAATTCCTTACCTTGGGGACCAAAACTGCCTTATAGGAGTTCCGCTTCTGAAAATACAGGCAGGAATGGAGCGCACTCCTTTTAACACACGAGATGGTTCAAAATTCACGATTTGGATTTATGTGCGTAAAATCCCGTGTCCGAGTGAAAATGACGGCATAGAAAGCAACACACAAATAGCAAAGGGCTAATGAAAACTTGATGCGGGAAATACTTGTTGTTGACCTGTCAATGATTCGTCGCCGTTTCTTTACAGAAGTCAACTCAGTTAGTATGATGAAAAAATAAAGAACAAAAAAAAAACAATCATGATCGAACTGTTGGTGTGGGCACGCACGAAACGAGATGTGGAGAACAGGAATGTATCAAGGAATATTTCGTTGTTCACATATGTGCGCCGCAAAACGCTTTTGCAGGCAGCAGTCTTCATAAAAACGTTTCGCAGGCAATAAAAGACTACTTTTACAACTATGTGTGCATTGGATAAACCTGTATACCTCCTGCCGTTTAGCCTGTCCAAATAAAGTGCACTCGGATAAAACGTGATCATTTGAAACAACCTCATGAAATTTGTCTCAAAATTAAATTTAAGGGATTATACAAAAAGATTATTTCCAATTTAGTGAGCATTTTTGTCATATCATAGGGAAGTGAATTTGTTTACAGATAAATGTGTTGATATTCTGTAACGGCCGGTGGTAAAATTGTCAAATGGAGGCTTTAAATTATATGCACCGACTTATCAAAAGTCCTCGAACATAGGCGAGAATTTCAAGGACCTGTTATTGCAGGGGCCATCTAATTTCAACAGGGTTTGTGAAGCTTCACGCCTCACACGAGTTTCATGATGTTTTGTGGCGCATGCTGCCATTCATTCTAAATGGCACCTGAGTAAAGAATGAACTCGTATGTTCGAAGACTTTTGATAAGTTGTGTACAAATCGAATAAAGGCTGCATATTAGATTCCTGATGAACAAAAAAGAGCTTAAGCTTTTGTCAGACCCGTCTACTGTGAGCAGTTACGCAGATTGAATGAATGCTGCAAATAATTTTAACCGAGTCGGGGCTAGAACGTAGGCCTATGTGAGTGAAAGTGTAAGTCTGAAATCGCAGAAATTAAAAAATCTCCACACCACAACAAATACGAACGCGAGAAAACACTGATTGAGCTTTTGCTACTTCCATATATCTGCAAACGTTTTGTTGCACTTGATAAGGAAACTAGATATCTTTTCATGTGAATATGTATCTGTGGATTTCACATTAGCATAGGATTGATATAATTGCTCGCATGCTCTCATGCTAACAAGTTTTTGGTTCCCACTGTGAAGCTGAACACTCATTTCCATTCTTTCTTTTCCGAAAACCCTTCGAGAGTGGAATTCTCTGCCCAAAGACTGTTATTTGATCAGAAATTCTCCTGCTATCAGAGGTTAACTTCATTAAATGTTCTACATTCTCGTGTTGCGTGATAATTTTTGCCACATGCCAATTTTATGTAAATTCGTTTCGTCTGCTTTTCAATTATTATGTTTCACGATTTCTTTTCTTTTCAATCAATGTTTGCATAAAGATCGCAAGCTGAAATATGTAAAAAAAAATCACAAATATAAATGAAAAAAAAAAATACTTAGTATCTTAAACATCCATCATTAACACATCATCTTTCATAATGCATTCCTCTCATTTAAATTAAAATGCATTTTATATGTATGTACTTCACAATAGAAGAAAATCCTTGTGTTACAAACAAAGTTGCAGGCATGCATGTGTAAGCTACATAACTGGGTCGCATGGCCTTAAATAGGGTGATTGATATGCGTGTATTTTACTAGAAGAAAATCCTTGTGTTACATAAACAAAGTTCTTTCTCCTACAGGCATGTGTAAGTTGCATACAGGGTCGCATAGCTTTAAATAGGGTGATTTGTAATGAATCTGTCAAAGTATCGCACACCTATCAGGTAATCTTGATGATTGATCGTTTGCTGGTACAACTTTATCCTCACAGCAAGCCGCTTCAGTCAAAACAACAGACACATTGTTGATTTAACACAATTTAACCAATGCAGGACGAGCGTTAAACGAAACGCAATTTTGTAAAAGTACCCACAAGGGATGAGGTCGAATAATCAAAATTGTACCGGACTTTTGAGAAGAATTCTCGAAGTTGTCCCGCCAGCTCCCACAATTTCGGTCATTCTTTCTTATCCCTTAACTTCCCATGTTTATTTTCTTAATTTTCTTTATTTTCTTAATTTATTTTCTTAATTTATTCCCTTAATTTCCCAATTTTCTCATCCCTAAATTTCCCATGATTTCTATTCGTTTACTGTTCGCATAACTGCATCAGAAATCTGAAAGATTTTCTTCAAAGAAATTCTTTACATCAATTTCTTAACTGATTCAACGCCCAAAACTCTATTATAGACGCCACTTTCAAGGCGTCATATCTGGCAATTTCAAATGCCTGTAAGTTAACCTCAGGTGTGAAGTAGGACATTGCTGCGACGAACCAAAAAAGTACTCACCTTAAATTTTGTTTGAATTTTCCTCTTTTTTGGCCTATTGTCGCCAGGCTGCCGTTGATCCTGAAAATGATTGCCGCGGGACACATTTGAAATCATAAATAGCTAGCTAAGAATAGAAACGTGTCATCTCTCTTTCATTATGGAGAAGGGTAAAAGCTTTCTCGCCAATGAAATTCGAAGTTCAAGGCGAGGGTACGGTGGGAAGGATTTTTCGCTTTGTTTCTTAATTTCAACTCTCGCAAGGCATCGGTGTTATAGAGCAGGATGCTTGTTTTCGCAACCTATCGAAATTGGCACATTTTTTATTTCCCATCCACTTCTGCAAGCGCGTCTCTGATTGGTTGTTGGGAATTCCAGTCAATTTCAACGTTTAATTTTCGAAACCTATGAACTAACCGAACCTAACCTGACCTAACGTAACCTAACCTGGCCTGTCCAAACCCTATATTGCGACCTAAGATTGTGTTGCCAAGCGGTGACAAACATGCAAAATGGCATAAAGCGGTGGCAAGGCAAAAATGTCAAAATTGATGACGTCACAAATTCAGACGACGGGATTGGCTGTTGCGATGCCACTGTCCGCGGAGGTGGATTGGAATGAAAATTATGCTCGAAATTGCAGGTCGCACTGACTCCATTTTAGAGCAGACACTCTCAAAGCACATTTGATGAAATCAAAGGCACACTCGAAAACGAATTCGGCAGCTGCATCGGTCGTCTATAGTTGTACGTAAGGCACTGGACTGCGCTAATCCGACGTTAGGAGATCGATTCCAGCAGGTGGCCGACTTTGTCTATAGATTTTTGTGGCTGGGGGACTTTTTACATTTTTGGGCTGGGGGACACCAGGCGGCAGGTGGTCCACAGCAAGCAGGTCAGGGTGGGGTAGGAAAGGTTAGGTCAGGTTGAAATAGTTTTAAAAATTTTCGTTCGAGTGAAATGACGTTTTTGTTGCAATGACGTCAGTGCAACCTGCATTTCGGAAGGTTTCGAAAATAGGCGAGCAGGAAGGTTTAATTTTTCTCCGTTCAGCTGCAAAATAAGTTGTGTGCTAACTCCGGGAGTTCTATAGCATCAAGACAGAATTGCGAACCATAACGTTTCTGCTAATCTGAGAAACACGACTCTTAATGAATGTTTGCAAAATTTTTAAGTAATCCGAGAAGCGAAAAAGAGGGAAACAGCCGAGGAGCTGAATCCACGATTCACGAAATCTGCATGGAATCAAACGTTTTTGCGCGAATTGAATATAGCGTGAAAGTCGAATTTTCAGGAAACCTTCCTTCCTCTGAGGAGTGTCGTGCACGCTTTTTCAAAAATCCCCTTCAGATTTTTATATCGTGAGACATCACATGAGCTATTAAAATGTTTTTTTTTTATCCCGACAACGAGCACCAAAAATGAATAAACCTTATGAGAGACAGCATTCCCTTCAGAGTAATCAAAAATCTATTCTCAATGTTTTGATGTTCGTGATGAAGGCATTCATCAAATAAAATTTAACTTACCACAGGAATATACATCTTAGCAGTTGACGGCGCTGAAGGTATGGGAAAATAGTCCTCGGATTTCTGCACCAGTTGTTTCGCGTTAAAAGATTTGAACTTGGGTACAAATTTTGCATATTCAGTCTCAAACCCTCTGAAGTACGCGAAGTCCAGCTCGTCCGGTTCGACAGCACGTTCAGGACTCGTGGGGTCGGCCCTGTTTGCAGGAATGAAGTCTATCTCCAGGATTTCCTGTTCTGTGCCACTGCCTGATGCCAGATTCGGCTCGGAAGCGAAGTCCTGAGAGTTCTGGTTTGGATAATTGGAACTTCTACGAGGAATGGAGAAACCCTCCAATGACGGTAATCTTGGTACTGTCTCCCACTTTTCCGGTTTGTCGTTCAGAAGTTTCTCAATGGATGTCTTGAAATTGTCAAAGGCATTCGGCATCACTGGTCCTCCAGCAACGTTTCTCACAATGCTCGTCAAATCTTTATTGATTTTCCAGCCGTTTATAAATTCTAGAGCCTTTGGAAAAAATGAAAATCGGGGATTTGTTTTGGGCCCTGAAAGACGCATACATATAGAATATTCGATTAAATCTCAACATCAGAAAAGATGGATATATAACGCTCTGCCGCGAATGTGTTAGAGCGGTATTCCGCTATTTTGCTATTCTCTCCCCTTTCCGTCGACAATATTTCATGATGTTATGCGAAAACAACTTTTGCTCGCAATCACATTCGAGATTTTCCCCTGTTTGCTGTTACTTTTTTTTTATAGTTTTTTGCGTCTGATGGTTTCGTACGAATACGCGATTTGAGTTGTTACTTTTAAAGCTCCAAGTTAGTTCTGATGTTTGAACACCGGTGTTCAAACATCAGAGCTCACTGAGCTCAGAGCTCAGAGCTCAGAGCATCAGAGCTCACTCTTCAACGTGAATCAGGAATGCCAAATATCGGCCGATATTTGGCATTCCTGATTCACGTTGAACACCGATGAACCCATTTTAGTCAAACAGCAGTGAAAACTAAAAAAAAACATTTCTGGATAATGTGCAGGCGGGAGCACAACTTTTTTGGGACCCTCAGTGACAATTGTTCCAGACCCCCCATTTCTTAGATATGGCCTCCAAAGGGCCACCATATGGCCTCTCTGTCGGCCGAAGGCCGAACTCAATTTTATCCGACGAATCCCAACTTTTGCATACGGCTTCCTCTGACCAAACTTCGGTTTTTTTGGATGATTAATCGCAGAATAGCTGTCAAGCAAGTTTTAGATTTCCTTTACACGTGATTCAAATACCTACACGTTCAAGGTGTGTCCTTTCTTTGCGAACGCATTTGGTTCGAATGTACTTTAACTCGCGTGGCGTTTATTCGAAAATTCTTTTGCTATCACCATTCGGACAAATTTCAATTTGGGCAAAGCGGCATTCGAATAGAAAGAAATTTGGACTAATACTAATCTGATCATATGTTGTACGAACTGAAAGCAATATTCGGATGAAAAGCCATTTGGACCTCTCTTAAAGTCCTCCCTTTCTGAAAAATGGGCACTGCACACGCGGTTGGTTTTCGAATTGAAGCTGTCAGCTCCTTTGCATATGTGCTCAGACTTTGCCGAAGTAATCAGCCAAAAAGTCATGCCATTGCTTCCAAATTTCGTTTTCCTCATTGGTGCGACCTCTCTGATCACGTTCACGGGTACCGAAACGCAACGTGATTGCCACTGGTCGGCTGATATGCCTCATTCTCTAAAACAATTTATTCTTTACTTTAATTTTAATTTTTAATCTAAAAAACCAATTTTTAATTCGCTGCTTACGTCCAAAATCCTTAGCTTACGCCCTGATAACAGGAGTATTTGTACCTTTTAACAAAAGCAGATCAATTTGTTTTCTGTGTATTTTGGCCCAGAAAACTGTGCGAGTAGCATAGTCAAAGAAAACAGGCGAATGCGAAAAAGGCAGCCGGCAGGTTTGTGCTCGTGTCATGAAACCAGACGGCGAGAAATGCTTTCCACTGTCGACGGAATGCCTCGCACTTGCGGAGGGAGATTAGACTGGCCCTCGAAGATCTTCCGACCCGTTGGCAAACTGTCCGGACGTGAATGTGAGCCGCACAGATTGAAAAATGTCCCACCGTTCATTCCACAGCCTGACTGTCCGTGCTTGAACCCCGTCTCTTACACGGCTGATTCTGATTCTATTTCTTTGTATACATACAAAGAAAAAGTCGTGGCGAAAAGCAACACTGCAGAGCTGGAATAGACTTAAATTTAAAACGTACCCCATCATCTGTCATGTCTTCAAACAGTCCCAAAAGCGTGTTGTGGATGAATTCTTCGTGGAATGTCTTCACGAAATCTTTATCAGACACATGGTGATATTTCTTCAGAAATGTTTCCTTATTCTGCCCAGACGGCAATGTGAAATTTCGCACCTTTTCATCTACGCTGAAGTATTTCAGAATCCCAGTGTTGTCCTCGAAAATGTAGAAAGGTTCCTTTTCGTAATCATCCCGAGAGAAGTTTGGTTTGGAAAACAGATTCACCATGATCGATCTGCTTTTACCTCTGAGAGCAACCCGAAGATTTTTTCGCCCAATGTCTTCCGGAAAAAATCGAAGAACGTTGTGATAAAAATTGTCGACAACCTCGGTCGAATTTTTGGGTGAAATCAGGGACTTCCAGTCGAGATCACAAAATCCGCACATCCCTGATGTGATGACGTGGAGAAACGCGGCTATCATTGTAGATGTTTTCCACCTTCCTTGGAGGAAGTGGAATTCCATTATTGCAGCAAAATTACAATAGCCACTATATCGAGCCCGATTCTGAAAAATAGCGGTTGAAACTGTTGTGCTTCACAAGGAACATTGAAACATTCGCTAGAATTCACCAAAACCCAGTGCTACACGTAAGTATGGAAAAAGTCAATTCCACATTCAGATGCACATTTCTCAACGATGGAAAAGGAATACTGTTGTGCGTAGAAATCAAATTTTCCAACAGATTTCTACTCGCATACATAAAAATGTTATGCATATGAATTTTTGTGGAAAATTTGATTTCCAATGCACAACAGTTTTTCCTTTTCCATCGTTGAGAAATGTGCATCTGAATGTGGAATTGACTTTTTTCAAGCTTTGTGGCTTTGGTGCATACGGCCGATTGTACGATATGGTAAATATTTACCCAAAACGTTCCACGGGTCTACTATGCGTTAGCAGCGTAGACGTCAAATGTGTTACATTTCGCGAAAGCGTCCATAAACTGATTGATATTTCTTTCCATTATGGAATGAAACGCCTGGCAATCTATGAGTATTTCTTTGACAAGGAAATACTCAAAATACTCACAGAGACTGTCTCAAAATGTTGAACGAACCACCAAGTTTTCGCAACTATAGCTGTTCTTAATTGAAATCAAATAGCCAAAGTTGACAAACCGAAAAAAGACCGAGTTTCTGTCATCATACCGTGTTTCAGACTCGATGTGGAAGTGATTTAAACTTGTTATCACATTAGAACCTTCGGGTTTCAATAATTGCATGGGAATGCAATCAGAGATTCAAGTTTCTGGTCCCTTAAAACACGTTGCCGGACCATTTAGTGTAAGGTCCAAATAAATGGATGCAATTATTTGTGATCGATTTCGCATCAAATTTGAGAGTTGGACATAAGGGTGTCCCGCAAATCAACCCACCGAAATATCAGAACAGATTCCCCAGGACCA
>JASGXE010016359.1:0-10980 GCA_030068105.1 Sinentomon sp. SZTP_YWyxl
AGAACGCAGTCCCCAAGCCCATTACACAAAGCAGGCATGCTTCCTTGAAGCTAAAAAAGAAACCCCGGAAAATCGAAAAGGAAACAGAATGTTTTTGAGAAATCAAAAACCGGGATTTTCTGGGTTGGGCAAACGCACAGGGTGCTGGAGAACGCCTGATGCGTGCAGCGTGCTGCTGGTAGTGAGCGAGCAACGGAAGTCCTCGCCAAACAAGTTATAGAAATGGCAGTGTTTTTTCATCAAGCCGAATAAGTCGGTCAACGTACGTAACTTCCATCCCCCATTAAATGTTTTGGTTCTTCAAACTGCTCCTGTTAGGCGTCATGATGAGGCTTTTATAAAGCATAAACGACAAGTTTTTTGCTTCATATAAGAAACAATGTTCGACCTATTCGCGTCATTAAATGGCGTTTCGTTTCAGAGAAAATTTCGGCTGGCTATTTTTCTCAGTTGAATGTTATACGTATCCCTGCAAGAAAACGATCCTCCTGCCAGAGTGATCGTTAAAGGAGCACCGTTTACTCTATGGATAATGTTTTCGAACACCCTGTAAAATCTCACGGTAAATCGTGACCCGTATATCCGTAAATGCGAGGATTTATCCACCGGTCTTTGGGAGATACCCTAGTTTCTCACACATTCGACGGCAAGGACGATTCCGCTTCTTTGATATATTCCATGCCGTGTATAGGGCATAGCAGGAAGCCTGCATGCAGTTTTATGCTCTGCGCGCTGTTGCAAAATTACGGACAGCAAGGTGGAATGCCCTGAGCCGACCCAGGTGCAGCATATGCCGCAGCCTTAACCCTTTTTATACAGAGTTTACCAAACATCTTCTAGCATGGTAGAGGGCTAGCTAATGGAGGTGCCATCTAATTTCAATTCAACATGGCTTGATGCAACTTCACACCTTACACTAGTGTCATGATGTTTTACAGCGCGCGACGCTGTGTATTCTAAACGGTTGAGTTGAAACTAAGCTCCTGTGTTCGAAAACATTCGAACATGGGAGTGTACAGCAGTTGGAGCATGTCAAGGGAGATCCAAGCAACTTTCACAAAGACGTTTTTAGGAATCAAAAATGAGAAAATGTTTCTAGATTGCACACCCGCAGGAATGCTCGTGTTGCAAAATTCTGGCGGCCGAGGTGCGAGAGATGTGGCGGTGTGACTCTGCGAACACTCAGGGCGTTGACACCTCGTTGAAACCATCGTTTGTTTCGTTAGAATTTCAAGTTTGACAAACAAACTCATTGAATGAGTACCAACCATTGGTTGTTATGCAGCTTGGTCCTAATAACATCAAGGCCTATATTAAAAAATTAGTTAGAAATGTTATGGCGTTTCTCGTTCAGATGCAGCAAATTCGAGCTCCTAATACTGTCAAAATCAAACGGTGCAGTCAAACTCATAACTTAAACGTGACGAAATCCAGATCCATTTTAGGACAAATCACTATTTGAAAGCCTATCTGCGCAACTGACTGTTAGTTTCAAAATCTCGGATTGAGGAGAGGCAGGTTTTTGTTGCAGCTATACCACTACTCGTAAAGACATCAAAAATAACTTCTCAGCTTTTGATTTTGAGCTCTCCAAATTTATAAAAGCCACTTGCAATGTCAGCTTTTGCTTGTCTGTTTACATTCGCTCTCCGCGGGACTTGTTCCCGGATCCATTCAGTTGATATTGGGATGAGTGCATAAAAAATGTTTACGAGTTGGAACAAGCTCCGCAGGCTATCCTCGCATGCATGTGAAATCTTCCATTGTAAAAATGAGAGTTGGCTTGTTATGTCTATGTTTTTAAGCGCCCCACATTTTCTCTTCGTGGGAACACTATCACCCAACGGATTTTCGACCAAGCGAACATCGCCCATTTCGCCCAAAGATTCTCGCCCACATGACTTTCGCCCACATGACTTTCACCCACATGACTTTCGCTCAGATGACTTTCGCCCACATGACTTTCGCCCACATGACTTCGCCCACATGATTTTTCCCAAAAGATTTTTTTCCAAAGGAATTTCGCCCAAGGACTTTTACCAACATGATTTTCGCCAAAAGGAATTCAGTCTGCAGATTTTTCGCCCACAGGATTTTCGCTACAGGATTTTCGTCCAAAGGAATTTTGCCCATAAAAGCGTCTCGCCCTCTCGCCCACTGTCGCGATCATCAAAATATGCCCGATTTTAGGGAGGGCACGTAACTCCATAATATCATCAAATGAAAATAAGAACATTTTTCACTTTTCGTTTATAAATTCTTCGTATTGTTCTTCAAAACAACGAAGGATTGAAAGAGGTAAGAACAAAAAACTAATTTGGGAAATTATCATGATGCGTCTGTGTTTTCTCATAACTATATAATTCTGCGCAAACTTATTCTTGTACCAGAAACGCTATTGGTATACCAAAAGCTTGTGGCCGCCAGCCGACCTCACCAAGGCGGTATTTGCAAAAGCCATGATTTTGAAATTCAGGTATTTGTTGTTGCTCTTTGATTCCTCTAAGAACTTTGGACTCTGCGCAATGTCATAGATTACTCAATGAAGAAGGAACTGGAAACCCGATTACGAGTAGATATCTTTTGAGCTGAACCAATTGAAATCATCGAACATTTCAGCAGATCGAAGACAATTAAGTTTTTGTGGCTGGGAAAAAAAGAAATTACCTGAAAAACAGATTGATACCGGTACTGATTTAAGGGATAAGGTTCGTCAGATGCAAGTGAAGAAGAGAGATTATTTTCTTCTGAAAAAAATAAGAACAAAATTTGGCAGCGAAGAATTCGAGAAGTTCCAGTCAGATTTTTTCAGAAAATGAATTTTCCGTGTCATCTATAAAAGTTAAACTTTTTTGCACATTTTTGCAGTCGGAAGCTGACAAGTTGCAAATTATTTGCAAATTTCTGATATATTCCAACGTGGAATTGGAGTTGGCAATCTCTCCTTTGTTGGCCTACTTTATGCACCACCAAGGCCACAACAATTTGGCGCAATGGTCTCAAGCAATTTTTGTCTGTCGCAAAAATGCATAAAACGTAAAAAATTGATAGTTTTTCAGTTTCGCTTCATTGGGAAAAACATTTTGGCCTCTTTGCCAAAGGCCGTCAGTGGAAAAAGAAAGTATAGAAACAGGCTTTTCGAGAATTATTGCTGCAGGATCTTTTCCTGCGGAGCAAAATAATGAATGAAGGAAGACGATCTGAAAGAAATGTCAAAACTCAGAGTTGCTATTGTCGTCCTGTGATCTTCATGCTAGCTCTTAAAAAAGGAAATCAAGCGCTGAGCCTCTCAGGTCAATTCCTCTTTAAAACTGTTCTCAAGCAGAGCGCTTCAAATTTTTGTTCGGAGTCAGCGAATGTTCACCATATCAAAACGCATTTTTGACCTGAACCCACCGAAAGTAACGCCGTTCCCGCATAGACCACGTCGATTCAGTGATTTTTTGGTCAAATCTTAAAACTCAAGATTGACAATTTGGGCCTATAGCGGTGAGGCTGTCCCATTAACTTCCAATTCAGGATCAACACCTTTAATCTTCTTGATGGTGCCGTAAAGAAACGCCTTCATTGTCATCAGACCGTTGCGTCGGCCGTGGCCGCAAACGATAAATTTTCATTGTCCGACGTCAAATGCCGATCCATAAAGAGGTCGTTTTGACGGCCTTCCGATTGCTTCAAACTCCCCATCCGTTTTTCGCTTTTATTGTCGCCGGAGGATATGGGATTATTTGCCCTGTAACACACATCAAAAAAATCCGAAAATGAGCAGAATGAACGAGGATTTATGTGGTTTTTACTGGGATTTCATTGCTCCCGGAACACACGGAAACGGTTTGGAGATTGAGTGCGAAATCGGATGTGTAATTCAGTCGCCGAAAGCAAAATCTCATCCACGCGCGACAGCATAATCAATCCAAACCGCGGCGATGGCGTCAATTCCAAAGTGTTTTACGTGTGATAGTCATTCCATTTTTATTCCGCGCCAATGCCTCCAAATGAGCATCGCGAACTCGAACAATACGAATTTTGAAGCCGTGAGAAAATACAGCACTAAAAAGTGATTTGCGCATAAGTCTTAAAAATCCGTTCGCGACTGGACTGCTGAAACTGTCAAAACATCAAAAGGATGGCAAATTGCACACACGTCCAATCTGCAGAGCTTTTCCAATTTGCATGCACCCCAAGATGCAAACTGCACTCAAATTTTAAAGGAGGCTACTGGTCAAATTGCCCCCCCATTTGCAGTGTTCATACTATATGTACACGTACCTATACACTTTACGCTTTTGCGAGTCGTATCTATACCCGCACAGAAGACGAAGCTTGGCAGAATCCAAATAAATTGATTAAGTTGGGGAGTTGGTGCTTTAGAAATCATTTATTTAGGTTTGGATGTTAGATCCCAAACGTAGTGGTATTTCTTATTTAAGTTTAAAGACGAGAGCGTTTTTGCAGTGCATGGATTTTCGTAAAAGTGCTCAACTGTGTGGCGATAGTGCAACATAAAGCATTACTTTCGATGTAATTGTTGTTTTGTTGTTCTTTTCCCTATTCGCGTTTGTGTGTTTCAATGAGATCCTTCATTCAGAATGATTATGGCCATTTTTAGAATTCCACACATTGCGATCCCAGTTTCAACCATGAGCGCAACCAGCAGCGGTGGTCGGCGGGGTCATGCGACCCAAAAACAAGAAATTTACGTAGAAACATACCTGTTCAATTCCAAAAGGACGGTTGCGAAACTCCTCAGAAAGCGAGCTGGTCAACACAGTCGAACGCTTTCGCAACGTTTAGAGATAAAAAACAGTGGGCAGCTCTTTTCGCGATTTCACGCATGAGAACATAACTCAAAGTGTGGGCGAGCGAACCGGACCCCTGAACATCACAAGCAGCGCATCAAACTGCTTTCTCCCCATATACCCGTGTTTTTTCTCTTTTTTTCTTCGATGAACCCTATTGTCCATTATCCTGGTTCGCCACTGATTGCAACAATAAATTAAGCAGACGATACGAATACATATAGACGCAGCTGATCATTGCACATTTGCATAACGTGTTTCTGGTTTGCCTGTTATAGCATATCAACGAGAACAAACACTGCTGAGCCAATAATATTGTTGTCACATCAAAGGAAAAGTCCACTTTCAAGGGGAAATCAACAGAAAAACGCGTTATGAAACACGCAACAATTCAGCCATGATGATCCTTCTTTTCGGGATTCCAGGTTTCGAAATAACACCATGGGCGCCAGGGCGCAGGGTTCCAGAAGAGGGTCTGCTTTCCTAAATCGCGAAGTAACATTAGCACTGTCCCCCTGATGTCACAATGGAATCGTCATCTAAGAATCACGCTGCCAAACGACACACACATGACATCACACAAAACATTTGCCTCCCCCCCAAGAAAAGGAAAAGTCTCATTCAACTGCGTTTCACAGGGTGACGACTGGTGGGGACATTGCTAATTTTCTTCAGCATATGCCTTCTCTCGTGATTTCCAAGTTGGGACGCCCCTGAACACGGTTGTGGTGCATGGTTTTAAATGCTCAATGTTTGGGCGGACATGGTCTCCATTCGAATCAACCTCTTCTCGACAGCAGCTCGAAACCACCTGGTAAACATCGGCACAAGAGCAATGTGCATGAGCTTGCAGTCGGCGCCAATTGCTTTTAGTCCTTTCGCGATGCCGATGAGCCAAACGATCTTTTCTTCGTAAGATTAATATCTGTTTCGGAAGCCATAAAACCGTGGCGAGAATTTTTGATGAATCCGGAATCTCCACCGGAACGCCGCATTTCCAGAAAATCGAGATATCCCCACCACCGAATGACCACAATAGTTAAAATAAAAATCAGAGGTAGGTGTTTCCATCAAAACTGCAATTTCTACCTTTGGCATTCATTCGGCGTAGTTTTTAACCATTCCAACGCATGCGACTTCAGTAAATAGCATCATGTCCCGCTTATTTCTGGCCAAAATGCTGCCTCGAGGACATGCAGCGGTTTATTTTTACAAGTCCTGGAAATGCACCTCACATATTTCCCGTAAATAGCCCTGTTTTAAATATACCGAGATTTATCTAAATTTCTGAGTATGCGTCCACAGCTTGGGACCCAATCCATTCATCTCGGTGCTCTGGAGGAACGTGTTCTGCGGCAAGCTGCTCGCTGTTTTTAGGGATTATCGGAAATTGAGCAGCGTTTCTGCTATTCATACAAAGCTGCTGGCTGACAGGAGGAAGATCCAGCGCATTTTATGGTTTTTGCAGGATACTTTGCGAATCAGGAGGCTGGGTTGAGTTGTCGAAACACATTGAACGTCCAACTTTATTTTCACGGCAGGATCACGCCTTGAAAGTGAGATCTCTTTACTTTAGGAGGGATGTTAGCAAGTCGTCGTTTCTAGGTCAATCATTGATGACTGGAATTCGCTCCCTCGCAAGCTCCTGGAGCCGCCGATGTCCATGCTTGTTATTCGGCGCAGGCCATCAAATTTTTTGATATCTTCCCCGTCCATGGGTATAGTTGTCGGTAGTTTCAATACTCTAGACCTTTCGAAAGCTGTGGTCTGGTTTGTCGACTTATTTAATTGTTGTTTGCATTGGTGTAGGTACAAGGCCTTCGTCATTGCTCTTTTCTGTAAAATTTTCTTGTCTTGTACCTGGTATTCGTATGAAAGGGAAATCCCTTCATATACAGTCAATTCAATTCAATTCAATTCAATTCAATTCAATTCAATTCAATTCAATTCAATTCAATTCAATTCAAACTAAATTTCTTTGCAATAGGAATGATTGTGGGAAAGATGTTGGTGGAATGCTTCAACAATAAAAGTTGTCCGTGTCAAAGACAATTCAACAAACCAAGCATGCAGCATTCTTGTGCGCACAAGTTGATCACTTCGTTTTCGAAGTCATTCCCGATACATGGACATTGGTCACTCGGAAATTATTTTCCAAATGACTCCGAAAGCAACACTTTTAATCATGTTTTTTTTTAATTCAGCATCAATCAACAATGATCATCGCATTTTGGGAAACGAGAGACTTTTTGTGATCGAAGGACAAACTCAAACCAAATCAGCGTTCCTCACGCAGAGTCTGCGTGCCATTACCACCAATGGATGAGGCCAGATGGGGCAAACGCGCATAAAGTTCCGGGCCGGATTCAAACAATGGGAGCTCAAGCTTAAAAATAAAGAAACTCATCTGGCTTTCACAAATATAGACATCATCTTTTTGTCATGTGTGCAGTCGCACTCCGCATTGAAGACAGTGAAATCCCAGCTGATTTCACGACTTCATTGGAGATGGTTTTGCTGTGCACAAAAAAACTACGGCGCACGAAAAAATTTTGGGCGCGATTTTGCCGCCCTAGATTTTCTCCGTGGGCAGCCGCATATCTGACACATTTAGGGTGTCGCCGGCCCTGATCGAAGTCCGGATCGCAGGCGATAAGATCTTTACAGACATCATAGGGAACTGATTCCATTCTTCCTATAGTTATTTTAGCAAATAGCTCCTTGAAGGAATCGCAAGCACACTATCGCATGAGGACCTTTTGACAAAATCGGCTAACAACTTTCAACACGCACACATCATTTGCTTTCTAGATTTGCATTCGTCTGCGACGTGGTATTGGTCTGACGTGGGATTTTACTCGTACGTCGTAAATCGTGCGCAAAGAGGCCGTACATAAATTAGCCCATCTCTTTCCATTCGCTGTTTCAATTTTCCCAGGTTGAAAAACTGGAAATCATGACCACAAACTGACCATATGCCGGCAGAGAGCAATCAAAACCACATTTTAACTACGACTTTATAGTCGTGAAATCATTTCGCCTTCTCGTTGAAAAAAAAAGAACCGAAAAGAAACAAAAGAAATGGAAGGCTTTATAGCAATAAAAATTTATTGCGCAAGAAAGTTGTCCAGATGGCAAAAAACTATACAGAACTGATGAGCCAAATGTGAAGGAATGAACCCACGCAAGAGACAAGAGTGGATCAGCCTTGGCAGGAGGATGCAGGAATGCCGCCCCGAAATTACATGAATTTTAAAGTCCGCCGCCGAGTTCCACGCACCGCAATTAAAAAAGTTGCATTCATCAACAATTTGGGATCATCTCGAAAACCAGTAGCGCTTTCAGATTCTTTCCGCTGCGATGCATTCATGTGATCTGGCTTCAAGGAAGACCGTCAAGGGATTGACCGTCAAATTTCCAACCATTCGTCTCTCTTTTTGTCCGATGCGACCGTTGTCATCAAATTAGAAACAGCTTGATGAGAGGGTAGGAGTAATTGGAGTACGTATATATAACATTGGGACTACAACACTTTGCGGAATTGATTCACAATTTATTGCAGAAGCCCAAGCGGGAATTCATTCTCCCGAAATCACATGAAAGGCAAGGACGAATTTTGTAATTCTATTATCATATTTTCGCAGAACGCGATGCCAGCTGCAAACATCAAATTTGAAAAATCTGTCATTTTGACATTAATTTAATTTTTAATTTAATTTAATTTTTTTTAATTCACAATACTGCCCCAAAGAACTTTGGGGGCAGGGAGCACACGCTCCAAAGTACCTAAACATCCGTTTAACAACATCGTCAAATGGAATAAAAACAAAACAAAACAAAAAGTTAACCAAGTAGAAGCAAATGGCATCAGTGAAATAATGTGTGAAACGCATGAGAAAACGCTCCAGTTTCAGTTATGCACGGAATTTAAATAGGGGGAGAGAAAGTGCCTCAGGAGTGCTTTGGAAACAACCGAGATGGAGCGTCAAGGGAGTTCCATTCTCTTATTGTTTTTGGAAAAAATGAATTCAGATGAAAATTGTGCCTAGGTGTTGGATATGAAAAGCAAAACCCGTGGTCGGAACGGCGTTGAACAGGCTTTAGGGAATAGCAGAAAGGAAGCGGAACAGGGCATTTTTGGCAAACAAGGTCAGAAAAAATTTTGAGCCGGCGGTTACGTCGTCTATCACGAAGGGGTTCAAGTTGTAGGTCTGATAGGATCGCTGACACAGAGGCACAACGACGGAAGTTTCCGGAGATAACTCTGGCAGCACGTCTCTGGGAACTTTCTAAAAGATGAGTCTCGGAAGCAAGCATCGGGTCCCATGCTGCGCACGCGTATTCCAGCACTGGTAGCACAAAGGACACATAAGCCTTTCTTCTAGCTGCAGTAGTCGAATACTTAAGATTCCTTTGGATGAAGCCGACAAGTCGACTCGCTCTTAAGGCAGTCGACCGAATATGGTCGCCCCAACTGAGGTCGGCTCTAAGGATTACTCCTAAGTATTTATAGGCGGGAACGCTTTCTAATGGAGTCCCAGTTAGGCAATAGCAGGGAATTAAGTACGGCGGAGGGTTTACGCCTCGGGAAAAGCACATTGCTTTGCATTTATTAGGATTTAGTCTCATTCCCGAGGTATCGCACCACTCAGAAATGCGGCAAAGATCGTCAGATAGTGTTTGGACATCAGCAGATTTTTTGATCGCTCTGTAAATGATGATATCATCGGCGAATAGGCGAATGCAAGATCCCAGACCCTCAGTTACGTCATTCACGTAAATTAAGAAAAGAATCGGACCAAGTACGCTACCCTGTGGGACTCCTGAAGGAACAGGGCGAGATGTAGAGAGTAATCCATTTACGGACACTTGCTGGGTGCGATGAGAAAGGAATGATGAAACCAGTTGTACAGTTACAGCTGGGAAATTAAGAGAAATAAGTTTGTTTATCAATTTGTCGTGTGGCACAAGGTCAAAGGCCTTAGAGAAATCAAGAAATATCGCATGCACTGGGAAACCCGCATCCAGGGATCTGGAAACATCGTCGACCAGATAAATAAGCTGCAATTCGCAGGACAAGTTTTTCCGAAAACCAAACTGATTTGTGTGCAAGATGTTGTTCTCAGCAATATGACTTAAAAGGTGGCTAACAAGAACTTTCTCAAATAGTTTAGAAGCAATACAGGTCAACGAAATTGGGCGATAACTAGACGGCAAATGATTAGGCATACCCTTTTTTGGTATTGGAATGACGATGGCCTTTTTCCAGTCGCAGGGGAAGCATCTCTCTTTAGTTATTAGCCGGAAAAGATGAGTGAACACGGAAGCCAGCGAAGGTGCCAGCTCCTTCAGTATCTTTGCCGGAATACCGTCAGGTCCAGCTCCCTTTTTAGGGGAAAGCGACTGGAGAAGCTTAAGAACACCAGCATAGGATATGGCTAAACGGTCAGGTTCGCCTGGTGGATAAGTACGAATACTTGTTGCAACTTCAGAAGTCAGAGGTTGGGATGAGGGAGAGAAAACACTACAGAAAAAACTATTGAGCATTTCTGATAATTCAAGGGGGTCGGAAATGTTATCGCCTGAGTCATTTGTCAACATTTTCAGGTGGGAATTGTCATTCTTTAGGGATTTGATGTACCCCCAGAAGCCCTGGCAGTGTTGGCTGGACAGAGCGGTGTCAATGAAATTACTAAATAGTTGAGAATTAAGCTGTGCGCAATCTCTGCCCAGAAGCTCATAGGATATAGAATGTCGTCATGCTTGCCGGACTTTTTGGCACGAGCGTGCGCCAGTCGCTTTTTGGCGAAAAGTTTCTTTAGCTTTCAATTTACCCAGGGGAACTTGGCCTTGTGTGTAACTTTACGAGGTGGTATCAGACTCAGAATTGAAAGAAGCGTATTTTAACATTAAGCCGCTTTCAGCATACAATTCTTCTGCTTCGTGTTCATTTGCCGGTTTCTTCACTGAATTGAACTTTAACAGAAGATCCGTTGGTCATTAGGGAAGAGGCATAATGAATTCATCGCTCTTGGTGAATGGCAGTGCATTCTTTTTACCACCTGCTGCAGAACTCTCATGGTAACGTTTTTTGCTCCCAACTTTGTGCGGTTCTTTGTCCTATTGCAAGTCTTGATAGAATTCCTCGGGTGCAGGTTTTTCCCATAAATGGCATATCAAT
>JASGXE010016360.1:0-10598 GCA_030068105.1 Sinentomon sp. SZTP_YWyxl
TGCAGGACTCTAGTACCTGGCACCTCCAGGCACGCAGGAAGTCTGTTTCTGCAGAGGGGGCAAGATTTTATCGACGGGCCAGAGGCAACTGTGAGGCGGGGGGTCTGGGGGCGGAGCCCACCAGTTGCTGGAGTCTGGGGTGGAGCCCCAGCAGGGGGTGTAACAAAAACGCTGAACCTGCTTGTCTTGCTTGTCCTGCTGGAAACCTGCTTGTCCTGCTGGTAATGGTCAAATGGGTTATAGGTTATTGTTAGATTAGGTTATCTTAACCGAACTAATCTGACCTCACCAAACCCTAACCTAACCCTTCAAGACCTTACCAGCAGGCAGCAGGACAAGCAGGTTCAGCGTTTTAGTCAGTTATGTACCCAGCAGGGTTCCAAGTGCAGCGCCCCTGGCAGAGCGTCTGGGGGCGGCGCCCCCAGAAGCTGACGAATACCCACCTAGTTCATTTTCCTGGTGCTTATAGCTTTGCACGAAATTGTGGAAGCAGTTGTTCTACCGCTTCTTGGTGTAAGGTACCTCTTTTTGGTTCAAGTTACCTACCTACCTATTTGCTAAAGCAGCAAGATCAAAACTCATGACCCCAATTCATTTCTTCAAGTGTGCTTTTATTTGGTGAAATTCTCTGCTCATTGTTAATTCTGAGTTAACTGCGATTGCCGCAATTTCCGAACAAATTTGTCGGAAACCGGTGGGTTTGGAATCGAAGATGGCTTGGTTCCGGATTCGAATCCTCGCTGTGGAAAAATTTTTGTCCGGACAAAAATTTTTGTCCGGACAAAAATTTTGTCCGGACAAAATTTTCGTCCGGACAAACTGGCTTTTCATTTGTCCGGACTTACCCATCACCAACCTTCACTGTACCCGCCCGTACCCGACCCGGTGATCGATTTTCTTGTCCAGTCCCGCGGGTACCCGTGGGTCCCGTGGGTAAAACCCGGTCCGTGCAGGTCTCTGCTGGGAAGCCTGACATGGATCAGAAGATTGTGCATCTCAATTATAATCTGTCAGTGAGGTCATTTGGTGTAAGATTTCACTTCATTGATGCTAGATCGTATCAGACACCCGGATTTCTTCATGATGAGTTTCATTATTCTCCTGTTGCTGTTGGAGCCACACTCGTCATGGCAGTGCTCAACGAACGCTTAAATCTTTTCTTTAGCAAGTAGCTCGGGGCTCTAAGTGAGCCTTGCCGAAACCAAGTGGAGAACAAAAATAAAAGCTGCAGAGACAAGGTCACAGGAACATATTCCAAAAAGGGAAACCTTATGGCAGTTTCAGCAAGCCCAGGGCTGCAAAAAGTCGTTTGGAACCCTGGAGCAGGGATTTTGGAGCCTGGTCAAATTTTGGCCGAATAGCTTTTTTCTGCTCGCCAGCCCGTTTCGATCCCGGTCAAAAATTCAAAAGGATTGTTCCACTCGCGAGTCTTCATCTCTTTCGATCCCGGTCGAAAGTTGGAAAGCTTTTTTTTTTCGCTCCCCGGCCCATTTCGATCCCGGTCGGCCCAAAACGGTCCTGGGAGCATTGCTCCCGTGCTCCCGACTATTTGCAGCCCTGAGCAAGCCAAGGCAAGAATAGGTCTTCCCGTTTTTCTCAGCATTATGTTGTTGATCCTAATGTTTTTAATTTTAGTTTTGTAAATATTCATGGGCTTGTAGCAAAAATAGCTGTGCCTGGGGTTTCTGAGGTAATAAGTCAGTCTGACGCTGTCTTTTTTTCTGAAACGTGGCTCACCACAAATAAAGTGGAATATGAATTTGATGTGCTGTATAAGGAACACTTGCTTTATCTCGTTCCGGCTTCAGCCTCAGGTAGGGGGAGACCAGCTGGAGGTTTTGCTGTTGCATATGGAAAGGAGTGGGCAGGCTTGGTGACTTTTGAATTGATAGATACGAGTTATTTGTTTGTTGATGAGGGTAGATCTTGAAAACTGCAAGCTACATCTTCTCTAACGAAAGTAAGTGGTATGGTTGATCAAATTTTCCAGAAATCACAGCTTTGTTTCTGTCTGTCCCCCTCACACTTCATCATGGAATGGTGCTTAAAAATGCAATTTTTCTTTTTCAATACATCTTCTCTTTCTTTGCATTAGGGATGTGCGAATCCTTTCGAATCCCAAAATCTCGAATCCGAATTTCTCTTTTTTCCAGATGCTCGAATCCGAGCCGAATCCGAATGCCGGTTGGAAAATCGAACCCGAATCCGAATCCCAAAAAAAATCTCGAATCCGAATCCACTCGAATCCAAATGGGCTCGAATCCGAATCCTCCTTGAATCCCAGAATAGGGATAGATGCCAGCAGTACTTTTCTGCGGCGGTGTACAAATCTATTTGCACCATTTTTCAGTTTCCACATTATTTTCAAATCTTGATTATCAATGCAACTGTTGAATGAAAAAATAATGTTTGAGTGGCAGTAGGGCCAGTAGGCTATTATGAGATTCATGGGAGGTTTTCTGCGGTATCAAGTTGAACATTTTTCTCCCATTTTATATAGGTAGGCCCCTACCTAGGTACCATAGTATGTAGATTCTAGGCACCTACTAGGTAGTAGGTAAGGTAGGTCTAGGTAGTAGGAGTGTACCGGATGGCAAAAAGGCCTCATGCACGTTGCAAGTTCCGCAGCCATCACTTTGTGGCATCCCGCATAAATTTGCTCACATGCTGCTCCACGTCACTGTTCAATCGAGATCTCAGAGCATGAACTGGCTTCAAATTCAGGTCTCACAGGCGACAGACAGGGCCACAGGGCTCTGCGATCAGTGGATGCCTCGAATCAAGTATCGAATAGAGGACATAAAAATTTAATTCGAATCGAATCGAGTTCAATTCTTGCCTGAAAAACTCGAATAGGATACGTATCGAATTCAAATAGGAAGTCGAACAATTTTCTGAAAATGACCCGACGCAGGTGCCTACCTACTTGTAACTCGATAGACCAATTAGGTTGTTTTTCTCTTTGTTGTTCCACACACACTGGAAATCCGAGAACAGTAAATTCATTGCAGTCTCGTCTGGAAATCATCGAATAAAGTAGGTACCTACCTACATAGTTACTAGGGGTGTGCGATTCCGGAATCGGAATCGAGAATCGAGCTCGATTCCGATTCCTATTCTTGGAATCGGAATCGAGATAAACGCGGAATCGGAATCGATGTTTGGAATCGGAATCGCAAGTGGAATCGAGAAATCTGGAATCGTCGGAATCGAGAAAAACCGGAATCGGAATCGATGACAGGAATCGTAATCGAGCTCGATTCCGGATCCGAGTCATGCCGAATTTTTGGAATGTGATCTCCGCCGGACCTCCGCACGCGAATTTGCGCGATTTTCGCGGAAATTGAATGCGACGCGTTTTTGGCTCGAGTTCGAGAATTCATTCAAGATGGCGACTCGGCGCACGGCGTGTTCGACTGTTCGACGTCCTTCAGTGAGCCAGCAGTGTTGCCTGCCGGCTGCCACCCACAGCTAAATAACAAATTATACCAATTGTTATTTCATTATTGTGGGGTAATTGTCCGCCGTAGCCCGCAGGGCTGTTGTAGGGTCGTGTTTTTTCTCGGGAAATTGTCGGATGAAGCGGTGTATCGGAGAACAGAATTGTCTTTTGCAAAATTCGCGATCGCATGCGCAAGCCGCAAGTGCTCCTCAATCCTCATGCTCAACTGCCGAATGCCGAAATCAGGGTTGGCAAAAAACGTAGGTATTGAAAAAAACGTTTTGATCATTTAAACATGTTTTTTTGGTTGTTTTTCACTTGGTCTGTTTTTTTCGTTTTGTTTAAAACGTGTTGTAAACAATAAACATGTTTTAAACACTAAACAGTTTTAAACATTTTTTTGGTACACAAAAGACCTAAACTGTTTTTTCGGGAACAACAAAACAGTAAACTGATAATTGGGTCGAAAAAAGATCAAATGAGCAAAAATAAATTTTGTCAAAACACGACTGTTTCAACCAAAGAGTTACCTAGTGATTGTTTAAAACATGTTTTAAAACACAATTTATGTTTTAAACAGATGGCTCTTAAAACATGTTTTAAAACACAATTTATGTTTTAAACAGATGGCTCTTGTTTGAAAACACTTTGTTTGAAACAAAATGTTTCAATCGGCCACTCCAAGGCCCAAGCCCAACACTCCCAACTCCAACCCCAGCCAAAAATCACATTTGTTGAAGAATGGAAATTCCAGAGGCTTCTCTGCACTTCTGCAGCATGGTGCTGGTGGATCCTTTTCGCTTTGGTTCGTTCCCTGCTCCTGCTTGCTGCTCCTCGGCTTCCCGCGAAATTTCCCAGTTCCCCTGTCAAAAGTGCCTGTTTTCAGTGTTTGTGTTTGTTTTGTTTGGTCAGTTTCAACTTCAAGATTCATCGATACGAAGTCATCGCCTCGCTCATACGGTCGACTTGCTGGGACCTGGGAATGCTGGGATCACCAATCGCAGCCCAATTCTGCTCTGCATTCAACTGAAATGAAAAGCTTATTGCTTTCGCCAACGCCAACCCCCAGCCCCAGGTTAATCCCGGAGAGAGTCATGCTCTGCAGTGCAGTGCAGTTGCCAGTTGTTGACATGTGTCTCTGTGAAATGTGGCTTCCATGTTTGTTTGTGTTACATGCCAAGCCTCTGTCTTGGATCTGGAACTTGGTGTTCTTTAATGTGCACAATGTGATGCCATGCCGGCGGATGCCGCACACGGGACCTCCTTTAAGTCACATCCACAAGGATAAGTTCTTTTGCAGTTCTCACCTTCAACAAAGGAAACACTTTATATTTCACTTGTCCGTCCACTTCTCGAATATGCCTGCATAATCTGGGATCCGTACCAAATCTCCCTCGTTGAGTCGTTGATGAGCTTGAAAAAATTCAGCGTAGGGCTGCTCGTTTCGTCAAGAATGATTTGACCTCTGTGCATCAGACCACCTCCAGTTCCTTGCAAAAAGGCTGAGGCATGTGGTCACTGGTCATGGGAAACCTGTCTGCCCGGTGACTCTTAATGGGTGGCCACTCTGGTACCTAAGCTTTCTTCTCAATGAAATAGTAGGTAAGGCCAATAATTCTTTTTACAGAAAAAAGAATGAGAAGCAATTTATTGATTTATTGTTTGGTTGATGACAGCATGGCAAATTGATTTGTTTCATTTTGAAGGGAGACATACCTAGCAAATTGCGGTCACTTTAAAACGAAAAGATCCATCAAGACATTGATTTTTGTTGCGTAAATCTTGGTTTCTTGATCTTTATTTACACCATGCTTTACAGCTTGGCTTAAAGATTTCAGCTTGGTAAAAAATAGGATGGGAAATCATTGGGTTTGGGCAAAGCAAGGACTGGACAAATTTGGTCCGGATTGTGGAATAGAGATCACTATGTATCTTCATCTGTTCTAAATTTGAATGCTGGAGTTGACCAGTTTGTTCCCAGTCCAATCGTCTCTGCCTGTGTTAATGATGGTGGAAAGCTGTGCCACCCTGAAGAGTTGGTACCTACTCTGTGATCCTGCTTGCTCTTCTTCAGATGTGTTTCAAGTCTGAAGCTGGCAAATTAACCGAATTGCTTAAAAAAACTCGAATTCGGGATGACATATGAAATTGGAAGAGAACAAGAAGAATATCTATGCTGAAGGTCCTTGGTACCCACATATTTTACTTAGAGAAATTTATTTTTAATGCTGTTAGTGGGAATAGATGTCTCATTTTGTTTTTTCTTCTATTTTCCCTCGCCACTGTAGCTTCAACAGTGGGGCTACGTTTTCGTGAATCATTGGTTTTTTTTTCAAAAAGTATTTCGGAAGAGTGTTTCAGCAGCTGTGGTGGATTTTTAATGCTGATTGGAGGAGATGCATTTCAAAAGATGTGAAAGGCCTCTGGTCCGCATGATTTAAAAACTCCCTTGGATGAACCTGGGCTCATTAGCATCAGATGGGTGAGTTATTTCTTTTCTACACCTCTAGATGGTTTTGGTATTGAGCTCAATGATGTTTTAGCAGAGCACCTGGAAATGTCAAGCATGTTAGCCGAACCCTATCATAAAAATATGTTCATCGCATTTGCAAATATTTTAATTTTATCCTGTCAATGCGCACCCAATCATTGCAAATATTTAAATTATTTCAACCAGCGGTGCAGGCGCCAATCGATTCATCTCAGGAAGAGTGCAGGTACCTCACCTATACAATCAAAATTAGTGGGTATACAGCAGGGCATCATATCAAGTTTCAAATGGCCTTTAGTTTTGGCGCGGAATAGCTAAAAAATAAAAATGTGGATTCTTCCTTGAAATTTGCTCTGAGCTTGTTCTTAGCTCAGTGAATCCTGCATAAAACTCTTGACAATCTGAATCTGGAAGTGGCTGGAGGTGGTCTAGTTGATCGGATTTTGTGTCGAAATCTGAACCGAGATGTGGTGGAATGGTGGGAATTGGGGAAGTGCTGAATTGGAATCATGTGTCCTGGATTCCAGCAGTGCAGGCGCCGTGGAATCGGAATCGTGATTCCGGAATCGGAATCGAGCAATATGGGAATCGGAATCGAATTTTGGAATCGGAATCGAGTTTCGAAAGCGGAATCGGAATCGAGGTGAACCCGGAATCGGAATCGAATATTGGAATCGGAATCGAGATGAACTCGGAATCGGAATCGAAAATTGGAATCGGAATCGAAATATTGCGGAATCGGAATCGAGATTTTTGGAATCGACCCGGAATCGCACACCCCTAATAGTTACTTTCTTTGGTAATCATGGAATAAAGCAGGTGGCACCCCCTACCCACCTCAAGTACCTACCTAACTATTTCTCTTGTAATTAGTGTATAAAGAATCCATCCATGCTTTGCATTTGCATTGCCCTTGTGTTTGACCTGGTGTCATAGACTATTTGGGATTAGAGAGTCTGCATCGAAATGGGGATACCCCTTTTGTGCATCGACTCTGTGATCGGCCGGTGTCGGTCACTGATTCAGAAGCCGGGTCTGTAAGCAGCTTATTCAGCAGCCAGTGTCGGTCGAGGTCAGCAGCCGATTCCGTCGGTGTCAGCAGCCGTTGTCGGTCCGTGTCGGTCGGCAACCAGCCGATATTGGTCACTGATTCAGCAACAGGTGAAGGTCGCTGATTCAGCAGCCGATGGTGGTTGCTGATTCAGCAGCCGATGCCAATCGCTGATTCAGAAGTAGGTGTCAGTCACTGATTTACCTATCAGCCGGTGTCGGTCGCTGATTCTGCAGCCAGTTTCAGTCACTGATTCAGTAGTTGTTGCAGGTCGCTGCTGTCAGCAGACAGTTTCGCTCATTGATGTCCGCAGCTGGTGACGGTTACAGATGTCAACACATGTCGGTCTTTACCCAATGTCACTAGCGATGTCAGTCGCCAATTCAGCAGCCGTATCGTTTGCTGGTTCAGTGGCTGGTGTTAATCGCTGATTCAGCAGTCGCTGCAGTTCGCAGAAGCAGATACCTAGGTACCTAGTGTCTCTCACTGATATCAACACAGCGCCCACAGCGGGCATCCTGTGATGTCGGTCGCTGATGTCCGATAGTCTAATGACACTATTCTGTTGGCCGCTGATGTCAGCAATCAGCAGCTGGTATCAGAACACTTTTCAGGAGCCGATGTTGGTCTGATTCCGCATCCAGTGTCCGTCACTGATTCAGCAGCCGGTATGTGCTGGTCACTGATTCAGCAGGCTGTGTTGGTCGTTGTTTGTTACCAGCAGACGGTGTCTGCACCTGATGACAGCAGTTGTCGGTCGCTAATGTCACGTCGTCAATGTGATGTAGATAATGCAAGATTGAGTCGAAATTGGAAGTCAGCTCTTGTTTTGAAAACTTTAAACTGAGAACACTCTCCTCTTGACGAAAGCAGTGTGTCAGAAGTCAAATCCACCAGATCCTTTTGGTATTGATACCTGCGTTTTGTGCGAAATGCTTGCTTATCCAATCCTGTTTAGGCAATTGGATAAGCAAGCATTCCCAATAATTTCAAGCAAGCATTCTCATAGCAACAGCAACAATTTCCCAGAAAAAAAATGTTTCCGACGGGATATTTTCCCTTTGACAGATCAGATGACAACTCTCATGTTTTGGTTAGGCCTAATGACATCTTTCCAGCAGCTGGACCAATAGCAATACCCAGCCACGAGAAAGACAACGACCACAACCTGAGTTGTCAAAGGAAAGATATCCCGTCGGAAACAATTTTTTCGGGGAAATTAACAAGGCTTGGTGTGTGAATGCTTGCGTGCGTGCGTACTGCATGCGTGTGTGTGTGGAGACACCAGCAGCAGACGAATGGAATTTGGCTAATGGAAATTGGCGTCTCCAAGACTTCGGCCATGTCATTTCCATCCTCCACTAACCACCTGTTATTTGATTACACTGTGAATTCCGCTGTGCTATGCAGGCCAGATTGTGTGAAGTACTTGGGTTTAAATTTTAACAGCAAGCTCAGTTGGGCTCCCCACATCCAAGCCATTGTTAAAAAGGCATGGCATCAACTGAGTTTTCTCATTTGCAATTACCATCATGCTTCACGGCGCATAAAGTCAATTCTTTATTTTTCAACTGTAAGGCCTCTGCTCGAATATTCCACCACCACATGGAGTCCTTATCAAAAATGTCACATTGATGCTATTGAGGCTGTGCAAAGAAGGGCAGCTAGGTTTGTGATGGGAAATTTTGCTTTTGATGCAAGTGTGACAAGCATGTTGACTGAATTGGGCTGGGATTCCCTTAACCGGTCAAGCCCGGAATTGCGAATTCTGGGTTTGAAATGTTTTTCCGCACGTTTCGGAAATACGGAGTGTCGCCCCTGACGGAATTTATAATTTCTGCAAGGATTTTCGAAAAAAGGAAAAATCGGAAATGCATGCATTTCCCGCCCACCCAAGCCATATTTCTGCTCTGTGTCATTAAAATCGCCTATAATTTAATGTTTTCAAAAAAAAAAAAAAAAAACACCGCACAAAAAAAACGGCCAAGATACCCACAAAATGCTTCAAACCGCATCAAAATAGAGCAAAAACTGGAAAAAACAGGAAATTTCAATGTGACGCCATTTCTGAATGAATGCAACAAGACAAGACGTAAGGTATGATGCCTTCTTTTCGGCAAAACCCACAACCTAAAATTTACTCTCGACTATAAAGACAAAACAATTATTGAAGAAAAACACCTTTCACTCACTCACAAACCCCAGCGCAACATAAAATTACATACCTACATTATAGAAATACCTAACCACTATCTGGCCCAACTCAAACTTGAACTTGAACCACACAGCAAAACATAAGTTTAAGTCAGGCCTACCTACCTACCTAAAGACAAAAATGAATGAAAGCGAAACAGAAAAACTTAGCTTTGGATTTTAGCTTTGAACTTTGCTCAGCGTCAGATCAATCATCTCCCGGGCTAGGTGTCATCATTGCACATCCTTCGTCACTCACTCAGTGCCATCTCCGGAGTTCGTCAGACATCCCTCTCCACAACTCATCCAACCGTCGCCCCTCCCGTCCGGAATCATCAGAAAGGAAGATCACGGTACCTATCTGTCAGGCATCCCTTTGTTCACCTTGACGTTCGCTAAAGAAGGAAGAGAAAAAGAGAGAGAAGAAATTGAATAAGAGAGAGGAAAATGAATAAAGGGAGGAAGCCAAGCAACTTCAAAAGAAGCAACTTAAAAAAGAAGAAAAAGGGAAAGAAATAAAGATGACATAAACAAAAGAAAGAAATAAAGATGCAAAAAATGAATAAAATGAAATAAAGATGAGAAGTCCCCTTTCCGGTGCACTACAACGGGGGAAAGGTTCGCCTTGTGTCAGTCACGCGGCGAGAGCGCTGTCCGGCAAAGGCTCGGTTAACTAGCGCAGGGAGTCACTGAAGCACCAGAGGCGTTCGCCAGCAGTACGCACACTCCCTCTTCCCAGCTGCGTGAAAATGGTTTTGCACTGACCACGCAGTGGGGGGCCACCAGCATGGGCCGCCGTCTCCGGGCAGGTTCCCGGCTTAGGTCTGGGCGTGGGTCCCCGACCCTTTCCCAAACCTCATGTATATCAACCCCGTGGCAATGCACCAGATCGGATCCGAAAAAATAGATAATGAAAAACAAAATCTCCAACCACCCTCACTCCTAGGCAGCAGAAACCTTTCCCTTCCACTTCACAAGATATTGCTTCGCATGTTCCACCCACTGGTCTGATTCCTTCTCCCTCCCTATTCCCAGTCGCTCACGAACAAGCGCCCATTCCTGCTCTTTGTTAGCACCCCTGTCCACATCCATCCACCCAGAAAAACGTCTCTCTTCAATCATTGACTTGCACCACAGGAATATGTGGCACAAGTCATCTGACTCTGCCCCACAGAGCCTGCATTCCTCCTTCCCATCCACCCAACGCAACCGTCTCGCAGTTTCTAGAGCACCCACCCTGGCCCGAAACAACAAGTCGCTGCCAAAAGAACCATCATATATTCCATCCCAACTCATTTGATCCTTTGCAGAATACCCAGTCAGTGAGCTTCTTTGTGACACTTCCCTTTTCCACCGATGCCACTGTTCCTGTTCAACTCTCTCCTTTCTTGCGTACACAATTTTCTTTCTCGGATTCCAAA
>JASGXE010016361.1:0-10346 GCA_030068105.1 Sinentomon sp. SZTP_YWyxl
TGGTTGGAGATCTGGAGTGCTACCACTAACACGAACCATTTCATGAGTTCATAAACTACTAGATACATTTAATTACCCGCACAAGCAAAGAAAAACTTTCCCGTGATACATTACAGAAATACGCCACTTTTTGACGCAATGCTGCAAGGAACTGCACAGTGCTGTCTGTCATCTACGCAAATGTGTCGTAAGTAGCAGTGATAAACAACTTTGCTGTCCAATGCAAATGTCAAGTTGTGCTTTCAAAGTTCTGGTAGCCCATGGTTGCACGACGCAGTTTTCTAGAAGTCCTAAAATCTGGACAAACGTCATAGGCCTCTCTCTCCAGTAAGAAAAATGAAAAAAACTACGATTCTAGTTGTGGAGCTAATGTTAGCATCATTTCACGTTGAAAGTTATCCTGGAACTCACGTTTCACTGGTTGAGAGACAGCCTTGTGCATTCCATTAATGGTAATGAGGATGTCAACTCCGTAACTTCTGTACAAGAGACAGCCTTGTGCATTTCCATTCAGCCGGTGACTAAGAAAGGCCAGAGTATCCTGGATTCCATTTTAGAGAGGTACCGTGGCATTCAGAGCCTGTTGGACCCTCACGGAATGCCATAAAATCCATCCAAAGGCTTGGGCCCCTCGATCAGTGTATGGCAACCGACGGGAGCCCTCCCAAATGGCATGGGAAATACATTATTTTATTGGGAAAGCGCATACCTTCCCTAGGATTCCCAGAAACCATACTGGGTCTTTCAAACATCGGTGGACATCGTACCTCCCATCTGGCCATGAGTGGACGCAGGTGAGGGTGTGTAGCGCGAGCGACCAATGGGGAGGAGATGTGTAACATTATGTATGCATAACATCGCAACGGATTTGGCACCGAGCAGACACAAACACAAAAGGTCTCTCTCCTTGGCCAGGAATTCGACAAAAAATTGCTTCTTTTCTGCCGGAATACTCTTCCAGACATCTCCTATTTTCATCCATGCACGTCTGACAAGAAAATTGTGCCTCACCAGATCGCACTCGCCCAGTGACCAGGTGGGAGGTACCTATGTCCACCTATGCCTGAAAGACCCGGAAAATCACGTAAGTAACAAAAATGCCAAGTACAACAGTTAAAAAGATGTAGGTACCTTTCCTTTTGCACCAGAGGAAGTCACTTTACCTCTTTCGAGATTTGTGATTGTTTGCAACTGAATTTGGCAGTAAACCACCAGAAATATAGGTGAAACTTATGGGTGCGTGGTTTGCAGACGAATTCATCACTTCCGTTTATGGCCAATTTTTTTGCTGCAAACCACATGTTTTTTTGGGTTTGTGCGTGGTTTGTGGCCGTTTTGGGCCCACAGGGTGGTTTACGGTCGAAATCAGCCGTAAATAACCAACCTCTCGAAAAGTCGGCCACAAACCACACGTGGTTTATGGCCGATTTCGTTACTCAAAAATGGTGGTTTACGATAGAAATTTTTCGTAAAGCATGTTGATTGGGTGCGCACGCACACACACACACATCATGGCCAAATTTCCACTAGCTGCTTCTCTTGTGATTTTCGTGAACGACCGCTGGCATCACATCCCATTCAACTCTAATATTTAAAATAACAATTGATCAACAACCACATGCCACCTTGCTTGTGGGACTTTTTACAGCCCCACAAGCAAGGTGGCACGTGGTTGTTGATTGTGATTGTTCATGTATGTGAATGTTCATATTTTTCCATTCGAAAAAATTCAGTATAAATGCTCATATTTTTAACCATTCAAATTGCAAAAGCAACAAATGTCACATGATGTTATTGTCAACCAGACCACAAAACCAGCAACTTTTGACTTCCCAACTTGACTACTCCACTTCGCAACAAATGTCTTCTGACTGTTGCCGTCCGCCAGCGGCCAGTGTGCTTGCGCAACCCGCAGGTGTTACTCTTCATGTTTATGGATGTGTGGAGAGCTAGAAAATTCTGTGATGGAAAATTTTCACAGAAACAGAAAACGAAGAAGTGTTTTGTCGGGGCAAATAAAGACAAAAACACACAAAAACACACTTGGTGGCAACAAGACAGAGCGCCACCGCAATTTGCCCTTGGAACTTGAATCTGGCTAGATTATCATTTTCCAGGGAGAGGGACTGGGAAAGCAAGCAGATGGTTTCGAATGCCACTCCCACACTGGACATGGAAGAATTCAAACATCAAAATCATACGGCCTTGCATGAATTCATGACCCTGATATTTTACGCAATACCAGCCAGCCACTTGCGAATCTGTCAATGTCTGCATATGGATGGCGAATTCTTCGAAACCAGATGGAAATAATTTGGGGCAACGGATTTTGAGGAGCAATATCGACAAAGGGTGGTGGTGGCAGATAACATCCAACCCCATCTCCTGGTTGGCGTCCTCACCAACAGACGCCAATGGGAGTCTTTACGACAAAATTTGACATGAAGAAATGTGGTGTGTCAACTGTGAGCATGGATTCCAGCAGAAAAACCGAATCACCTCCTTCAGTTTGATTTGACCAGACAAATGTGATGATTCATGCATGCACCTTCTTCTTTGCTTGCACCGTGAAAAAAACCTGAAAGTGTTTGCTTTTCAGGCAATCACTACCTGTTCGCCGCCTGTGTGCAGCGATACCAACTCTACTTCGGTGGCCAAATATCTTCAAATCAAAGTCTTGCTTCAGTCATTTTCCCGCAAATCTACCAGAAAGATAACTCTTTGCAAGTTTCAAAAAATTGGAGTTTTTGCCCCCCACCGGCAAGGGTGCAGATCTGGACCGAATCTGGGGACGATGTGGGAATATTTTGGGTGGTCTGGGGCAGCGCCCCAGTGGGGTACCAAGGGGCAGAGACCCTGGCAGAGGGTCTGGGGGATGGAGTCCCCCAGAAGTTGAAGAAATTTTGAAATTTCAGACCCATTTTTGGTGAAAAAGTTTGGATTTCCCACTAAAATCTTGTCAAAAAATACTTTTATGGAGGGGAAAATTATCTGTAGCTCCTGTCCTTGGCGAAAGCAAAACATCTTTCTTGTTCATGCATGATAGGAGTTAACACCGCATGAATGCGTGTGACTTTCAATTCACAAATTATTGTGTACGTTTCCGTGCGATTCGGCGATGGCGACTCAGTCCACAAACAAAAAAGTCCACAAACAAAAAATGCAGCAAAAATTAAAAACACGGAAACTGCGTCCAGCCGATGGAATAAAAAAATAAATGCACAATCTGTTGGCTGTAAAAGATTCATATCCCGTAATGCACATCCCGCACTTGCACGGCAAAGGAATAAGGAAATAAAAAAAATAAAAGGCCTTGTTTTTTTTATTTAGGTACGCTCAAACTTCGAGAAATTCGACTGGCACAAAAAGCATATCATTCTGAAGGGGTCGAAATGGGCAAAGCATTGTGCAGTATTCAGGGTGTGATTTTCCACATACAAGAAACAAAGGTTTACAGAAGCATTGACAGTGGTTACGTGTCAGGCTGGTGCGGTATGGGTAGTCTAGTTGTTGACATATATGAGGGTTGTTCAAGTTCCAATGATTTTCATATCCAAAATATTGAGCTGCGGTTTTTATTTTTTCGTACAGATGTGAATACATGTGTTTTAGGCCTGCACCTTGATTTTCCGGATTCTGAAGTGATAATTATTGTTTTTGTTGTCTCTTGAACACCTGAAACCGTGGTTTCAGCTGAAATGGCATCCACTGAGCACCGTTCAGTGATTCGTTTTTTGACTCTTGAAGGAATAAAGCCGCTTGAAATCCATCGACGCATTGTTCTTATCTACCCGACTGATTGACCTTCCTATCTTCCTGTTGTTCGGTGGGCTGCGAACTTTAAGTGCGGTCAGAGCAGCCTTGAAGATGATCCCCGCGAACCAAGGCCTTCAACCTCAACTGACGACATCATGGTCGCTAGAGTGACGGATCTGGTTATTGCCGACCGAAGAATTACGGTCCGTACAATAGAACAGACCTTAGGGATCAGTGTGGTCTCAATTCACTCAATCCTTATGATAAACTCAACATGAGCAAAGTGTCTGCTCATTGGGTGCCACGGATGCTCTCACCCTTCCAAAAGCAAACATAGAGTTGACTGTGCGACTGAACTTCGAGACCGATTTCAGGACAAAAAGAACGACTTTCTTTCCCAACTAATCACTCTGGATCAAACCTGGGTTCACCATTACGACCCTGAGAGCAAGCAGCAAAGCATGCATTGGAAGGAACCCCGTGAAACAACCCTGAGAAAGTTCAAGGTTCATCCATCAGGCGGCAAGATCATGCTGACGTCATGTTGGGACTCCCAAGGCGTCAACGATTACTTGGAACCTGGGTAAACTTACAATGGAAACTACCACTTGAACCTTCTCCGCCGCCTACGTGATGAAATCAAGGCCAAGCGTCGAGGAATGCCAACGAAAGGAGTGATCCTCCTTCAGGACAATGCCCCGGCACATTCAAGCCAAGTGGCTATGCAGGCGGCAATCGACTGCAGTTTCGAAATTCTCCCTCACCCGCTGTACTCGCCTGTCATGGCACCACCGGATTACCACGTCTTTCCTTCCTTGAAGAGGGAACTCCGAGGAAAGCACTTCCAAAGCAACCAGGAGCTCAAATGTGCAGTGGAGGGGTGGTATTCCAGCGAACCAGAGGCCAATTACCGCGACGGACTTCTGAGGCTGTTCCATCGATGGCAAAAATGTATTGACGTTCATGGAGACTCTATAGAGAAGGATTGATCACCACAGCAAATATCAGGTAAGAATCTCAATTTTATCATAGCGAAAATCATTGGAAGTTGAATGGCCTCGTAACTAATATGAAAAGTTCCGTTCTCGGACGTGCACATCAACACAAGGCTTGCTGATCGGAAAAATGAAGTGGAGATCGACGCCATCAGGAACGCAAACTTGAATGGGCACGGTCTTCTAGGAGCAAATCATGCCTTCACCAAGAAAAATCAACTACTGCCACAACTCGGCTCCTTCAAAGTACCTCGGCTGGCCACAAGCAAAATGTGATTGAGGCAATGGAGCATTGGCCTGACAGTAATTACACAGAAACTTCATTCAGTGAATCAGTAAACTGATTTTTGTAACATTTCTGACATCAACCTATTCCACTTTTCCATCTTTGGCGGAGAAAATTCAAGCTTAAATTTGGGGGGGGGGACAATTCATGATTTTTGAAATGTTGGGGGGACGTGTCCCCCCGTCCCCCCAGGATCTGCGCCAATGAGGGTAATCGACGAATATGCGGCCCACCGCATTTTGCGGGGACAGAAACGTCCTCACATAATCTAACTTAACCTATTCTAACCTGACCTAACCTAACCTAACCCTTTGGGGGTAGGTTTGGTTGGGTTGGGTTAGGTTAGGATAGATTACCTATATTCGGCCATTCATGGACGGGTGGGCCGCATATTCGTCGCTTCCCTCGACAAGCCGATTTGGATCAATGCTCGACTCTCGCACACCATGAAGTAAATTAGATTTTGTCGGACATCATGATTTGCCAATCACCGCCACATTATTCACCACATTTTCCTTTGCTCCTCCCATCAACAAATCGCAGAGAGCAATCTTCTGATCCAAACCAGCGAAAGTATGAAGCTTTATTCCACAGAAAGAGGCGTTTTAATTTGAGCAGAAGTCCTCACTCTTGATAGTGACAGCATAATGTCTCTGTCCTTCATTGGATGGAAACATTATGGTGACAGCCTTATTTGTCCAATCAAGAAGTGAAACTAAATTCGATGACCATCTCTACACGCTCTTCGAGGAAAGATGCACAGCTATGCGAGGAAAGATGCTTGCTCCCACAAACAAGGAAAGATGCCCTCACAAAGGTCGCGTGCGTGTCGACTTCGTGACTAACCCGGAAAAGCAAGCGGGGAAAGACAGCACGCCTGGCGGACTTCGATGTTTCGTCATATGCGCATGTTTGGAACATCTGTCGTCAGAGATTGATAATGCTATTGCTAATTGAAATCTCAATCTCTGGTGACAGGGTGTTCCAAACGTGGGGTCTTCTATGGGAGGCTCCACAATTCCAGACTGGTGACTGTACTAAAAGCAAATAAACCTATTTTGATGGAGCATCGACATTCAAGAAATTATTTTCCTGCAAGCAATGGCTGTGAAGCCTCTGTCAAGTTCAGCAGGGCAGTGTGCAACAATTTTAATTTCTATATTCGAACAAATATATTGAATGGGTTGTGATGAGGAGACAGAATTGGCATTTTAGAAGTCAGAGCCAATCATGTTCCAGACTGAACCAGACTATCATCCTTTTCCTGCTGTAAGAAGGATTCGGAGTTTGGGCAAGCACAAGCCCGGTTCCTTTTTTTGCTATGTAAAAAGGATTTGGATTTTGGGATTACACAAGCCCGGTTCCTTTTCCTGCCATGTACCTAAAATGATTTCGAGTTCAAATCCTTGTGCAAGTCCGAACTCAATCAAGTCCCGTTCAAAGGAACTGAAAATTGCGTCGCAGCCCGAGTTGCGACACAGTGTAGCCCGAATAATTTCTGGGTCTCGTATTTTGAATGGAAAAAACCATCATGGACTCGAGAACACCAAGTCTTATCGGCTAAGTGTTTGATTGATCAAAGTGTGCCTTCGTGGCCGAAGCTGCGAATCGACCGCAATACTTGGCAATACTTTACAAGTTCTTTTTTTGTCTTTTTCAACCACCTCTTATTGTAGGTGCTGGACTGGTGAGATTCAGAATACCTGTAGCTCATATCCCGGCGTTCCGGAATGAAGTTGAAACAACTATAAAATCATGGCTGCGCTGGGCCGGAGACAGGGTCGGGAAGCGCAAGAAAATGGTGCAGTCCTCAAGCAAAGAAACATCAACTGGAACCGGTGAATAAAGAGTCCTGGCCAATTTGGTCCATGAAACAGCAGTCGATGTTGATCACAGAGGAGAGCCAACCGAAGACGACGAAGAAGAGGCAATGTTCTCTTCAGAAATAGCACAATCTTTGAGAGCATAAATGACCATTCTGTGAATGGAAAATCGTCTGAAAAATTACCCATTTTTCGTTTGCTCCGATCCTAATCTTTCATGCTGCCCGATTTCCAGTCATTAGAATCACATTTTCATTTTTCAGCACCCATCACTACCACCGCTTCCAATTTATTTGAGTGTGCCGTTTGACCAGGGCACCCTCCTGCTTGATCCGGCACCCTCCTGCTCTCAGAGCCTCCTAAACCGGGAGGTGCTGGCGTCCGGATCCAGCTGAACTTTTTTGCCTGGGAGGTGAAAGTCCTTGCATGAATACCAAGAAGTCGTTTTTTAAAAAAGCGGGCATTGTTGCTTTAACAGGGCCACCGGTGAAAGTTTCCCCAAAAATTAGCCCCATAAAGACAACAATAACCATCCCCAAAAGTTGGATGCGCTGCAGACACACAATTATGAGATTGCACAAGGTAATTTTTGCACAAAAACCTTCACAGTACATCTTTTGGGGACGGTTGTTACCTCAGCGTAACATTCTAAAGGGCAGTCGCGTGACGACAACCATTCAGGGAGGGAATGGAGGACAACCATTTTTGGGTTTTCGCAGAATTGGTCAGATGAAACCATCCTCCGAACTCTGAGAAAATAAAAAAATCCGAAAATCCATCCCTAATGACCTGAAAAAGCAAAAAAAAAAAAAAGCGAAATCCTCCTTAAAGATGGAATCAAATTTTATGGAAAAGGGGACTTCGCAGTCTTTGGAATCCAAAACAAGTGGCTGCTTTATTTCGTGCATGTTTCAGTTATGCAAAAACCAGCCATCTGACAGGTTTATGGTGAAAACTGTTTCGCCACAAAAGTGCACCACATTTTATCAAGCAGCATTACATTTTCAAATGCCATTGTGATGAAAATGCACTGTACTTTCTTGCTGCGATCATTTTGATCACTAGGGCACGGATTGATATTCCCTTAAAAGGCTGAAATATGCGCATAAAATATGCCTCAAAAACATCAAAATATGCCCAAAAATCGGGAATTATTCCCAAATATGCCAAATATTTTGTCGATTATTTATCAATGCGCGTGATTTTCTCCAAGTTGCAAAAAAATTTGCATCACATCATGCGCAAGTGCAGCAAATTTGGATGAGCAGGCAAGGTTGCCTGGCTGCTGCATTAGCCAGCCAATCAATCAGAGAGCAGAAGACTCTGCGAGAGCCCCATCGAGCATTCATTGCTGCGTCTGGGGAATTCGAAAATAATGCTCGCTCAGGGCCTCAAAGAAAAAGGTTGGAAAAAGACAAAAAATGTTTATGTCCGCGACCGCACACGGCGCGAGAGAGTGAACGCAAAATGCACGCAAAATGCATGGATTGAAGAAAACCGACCGCTTTTCATGTGCTTGACATAAAAATTCTCTTTTCTCAACAAAATGATCGGAAAAAGGGCAAAATATGCCAAAATATGCCACACAACCATGGCCTCAAACAGCTCAGCTTGATGTGTCCCATGTAGATCCAAGGTATAAGCGCTCTGTCGCAAACAAAGAAAAATATGCTTTTATGCCAAATCCGGGCCCTATTGATCACATCAAATGCTCATTTATTCTGATGTACCTTTCTGGAGTCCTTCTGAATAGATGGATGATTGTTCTTTCCAAACGGGAAGAGAACCCACGCAGTCAATTTCAAATGAAAACTGAATAAAATTTCAAGATCGCAGTATCGGTTTTGAGATGAAGGGATCCAGACTGAGGTGAAACACATGTGGAGTGGCTTTTTCTCAAGTCTGCCACGCCTTGCATACAGTCTATCGCGATTCACGTCGAATCTCCACTTGAAAATCTTCTCAGTTATTCACAAAACTCGTAAAAAAGGCAGCAACAATTCGTCAGCACGTCCTTTCTTTGAAATCAAGTTTTCTCACTTTGTAAAGTGTGCGCAATCTTATGCACTGCCATTGCACAACAGCTGATGCATTTCCAATGGGGTTTTAAATTTTGGATATGTTCGGCCTCTCCCCAGCTTGTTCGTTGGCATCACCCTCCTCACTTCACAGGTCAGCCGTTGGATTTAACACATATTTTTCCAAATTAAGAAAAACGAATTTCTTTCCTGACATGTCAGACGGTATGCAAGAGGGGTGGGCGACCTGCGTGACGATTGCAGATGAGCGTAACTAACCGGGATCAGATGGGATAGAACGAGGGATGTAAAGTCATTTACAGAATGTGAAGCGAACCAGTTTTTGTACCTGCAAGCCAAAAAGTTACCTGAGTGTGACAATCGGAACAGCAATTGCCTTTATGAAAAACTCCATGATGGAAAGGAAAAGGATAATTTCGATGGAATGCACAGTCTGAAAAAAATGAAGTTTGCTTCAAGCAACAATCTACTGATTGGAAACCAATCGATTGTAATTTACAGGTTTGTGGTTTATTCTTTTCACCAGGTTTGTGGTTTTAAGACTTGTGATCAGTTAACCAAGCTTTGTAACCTTGTCTAGCTTAGGGGACCGTTTTTCAATTGTAATTCAGTGCTTGCTTCACAGTATGGTCATTTGTGGGTATTTTTAATAACAATCACATAACAATCTCATGAATGCAGGCATGATCAGAAACTGAAAGATGGGTCGCATAAAAGGCTATTCTGAACCCAACAAACCGATCCACAACTTCAATATGTTATGGCACTTCGCAGCAGCTCGGCCCTCAACACAGTGAAAATAACTAAGGATTGCAGTTCTCAAGTGTTTTGCCAGAAACACAGGTCGGCCAAACGGGGGGTGCGGGGTTGCTTCACCCAGCCAATACTTCAGTTCAATCGGCAATAAGCTGTCTGCTTGTTCACTTGTTTATCATTTCAGTCGGTCCACACTGCAAATTTGTCATAAACTGGCTGACAACTTTTTTTTCTTTTTTGCTGCATCCATGGGAAAAATATGTTTTACGGTACATTCGTCAGGACTGTTCTGGTGTCATGAATATTCACAGGTAATAGAAAGCCTCTTCATTCTTCTTGGAAAAAACCTTGGCATCCTGCCAATTGCTGTGCCCAGAGTACCTTGTTGGACAACTGGAGCATCCATAAAATAGCAACTTTAATGCACGATGGCAATAAAGGGCTGGTTCGTCCTGATCCGAGGCATTGTTTGCCTTTTTTGAGTATTGATACAGAACAAGGAATACATTGTCATTCATTTTTGTAAAACTTCCTCCTCAAATAGTGACATTTAACCCGATCATTTTGACCTGATTGATCATTTTGAGGACCCATCACAGGAAACGGAGAGCTATTCCAGACATTCGAGAAACAAAGTTTTAGAAAATGTGGTTTGAAATGAATTCTTGTGCTGATTGGAGAACCCGAAGTA
>JASGXE010016362.1:0-12580 GCA_030068105.1 Sinentomon sp. SZTP_YWyxl
TTGGGAAAATGAAAATGCGATATCCCATCGCGGATTTTCCCAACTCCAAGAAAATGAGAATATTCTGATTCAGAAAGTTGGGAAATAAAGCCTGGAAAGAAAGTACCTATAACATCAATAATCACATGTTGACGGAAAGAAATTTCCCCACACCGCTCTCACTCATTGATCAATCATCCATGAAAAGAATTTTCCCAAGTCTCAGCTGCCTCCTGCAGATCTCCCAGCTCTGGCAGCCTGCCGTTGGACTCTTTCAGTGTCCAAGAGAAATCACTGGCACTGCTTTTTGCACCCGCTGGTGGGAAAAATTGGGTGTGACTAAAACACTGAACCTGCTTGTCTTGCTTGTCCTGCTGGAAACCTGCTTGTCCTGATGGTGATGGTTAAATAGGTTAGGTTATTGTTAGATTAGGATATCCTAACCTAAACTAACCTCACCTAACCCTTACCTGGCCATTACCAGCAGGACAAGCACGACAAGCAGGTTCAGCGTTTTTGTCACTTCTGGAAAAATTGGCATCAGGAACACAAATTTTGCACCCAAAATGAACCCAAAATTTCAAAATTTCTTCAGCTTCTGGGGGGCTCTGCCCCAGACCCCAATTACTGGGGGGCTCCGCCCCCAGACCCCCCTCAATGTCCCAACACCCCGGGCGTCAGTTGGGAAAATTCAACTGTTCAGTTGGGAATTTCTATAATGCCCCCCCCCAAAGATACACCCTTCGCTACGCCCCTGGATGAAGGTTTCAGTGATGAGCATGTAATTTCTTTTTTACCCGCCGTGCTGTGATGAGGCCACCAATGCAATCTGATTTTCAATCCGTTTGTCGTGCCTTATGCTCAATCCCTCACATGACCCTTATTCTTTGCAGTCAAAGAAGCAGATTTTACGTGCTACATCTCAAGGTATTTGGTGGGATCATGGACTTCATGAGATCCTCTGTTCTTGGCTGACTTATGTGCTCCAGCTAATGTTCATTATGGGGAGATCTGGAATCATGTCACAAACCCAAGGGAAGTCCCCTGATGGAGCTTACGGTGGAGAGAAGATGTTCGGTATAGCGATTTGTTCTGGCAGAAATTGCGAAATAAGCTAAACCGGAGAGATCCTCTTCGGAATAAGTCGAGGTAATGGCATAAATTTATATCGGAGCATGGATTTCTGCTGCATCATAAAGTTAGTCCGGAACTACTTAAACCGGAGAGATCCTCTCCGAAATAATTTGTGCCTAGGCAGAAAACATCGATTTTCAGTCGATTTGATACTTGAACTTTATTCCGCCGCGGGTGACGGTTTAAGTTGCGGCATAAAGGTTTGACGACAAAAAATGTTGAATTTTCATGCAGAAACCTTCTATAAAATCTCCAAAATTGCACATTTTCGGTCACAAGGCGAATTCTACATGAACCTGGATCATCAGGTAAGGTTTCTCAGGTGTGATGGTGTGTGTCACCTGGACGTTTTGCAGGCGGACCTTTCGCCATTGACTGTTCGTCGCTGGGAGGTTTCCTCCGAGATGCCAGCTTGGCAGCCGTGTCCCACATCTTGGTGCCAACGCGTCCCACAAAGTGCTGCAAGAAAAGGAAAGCGGGACTCTTGTGGGCGATTGGATGTTTAACTGCTTGATAGCAAGAGCAGGGGCGCAGCGATGGGAGATCTGGTGGGGACTACCCTAATCTTTGGGATAATTGACGAACGTTGGAAAAATTGGGCACAAACTTGAAAGGAGAGCGCAAACTTGAAAGGAGAAAATACTTGTTGGTTGGTGAAAAGCATTCCCTTCCCCTGCTCTCCCCTCCTCTCTCTCTCTCTCTGTTTCTCTCCCTTTCCCTTTCCCTTTCCCTCCCCTCCCGTTTCTTTGAACAATTCCACCCAAAAGCTGAAGGTCAAACTCAATGAAAAAATTCCAAATTGTCGAAATAACGAAGGTTTCGGCATAAAAGCAATTTTCGGAATTCCGAAACATTCTGAAAATTCTGCCTTTTACGGAATGCATAGTTTTCGGAATTTTGAGAAGATCGGGTTCGATTTTATTCAGTTCAGAATTCCTACTGTATTGTTTCGACTCACCACGGAAAAATTTGACCGGGTTCTACTTTTTGCCCAGATTATGTAGTACGAAAAAGCACACTCCAGGTCTCATGTAGACCTAACGGTTTGCAAAAGGTTCGAAGAAAAACCCAGTCCGAACCAGATAAGAACCTTGACTTTGGCAGGTCTTTACAAAAGCTGTGATCAAAAATGAGGAATTTGAAGCAGGAAAATACCAAAGCAGCTTAAATGAATTCAGAGCTGAAAAGCTCTGAACCGATTTTTTGTTGCAGAGGCAATCTGTCTATCTCAAAAGTAGACGATACCTATGAGGCACTTTTTACCCTTTTAGGTATGATTACCAGAAACTTTTACAAGCCGGCCATCCGAGTCGTGTAAAAGAAATGAAAACGGGCATGGGCAAAAGTGGGACGTCGGGATTCTACTTTTACTTCCCATGGTGGTCTCGTGTTTTGTTTTAGAGGTTGTGTGAGGGCCCCATGCATTTTAGAATAGTCGATCACATGCATATTTATAGAGGCGTCCGATGGTGTCCTCGCAGATTTACAGGGGTTCCGTGACAGTACATTACAGCTTTAAGTTAATCTCATGCAATTTTTGGTTCCCTTTGGGTTCAGTGAGTCAGTCGTTATTTCAGATGTGTACCGCACGAGTATTAGGGTCCATAATGGTCCCAAAGTTCCGTTTGAAAAAGGTTCCATGCGTACCCTTAGGCACCCTGGTGGTGGAGGTTCCAAAATATAAGGTCCCATCTTTCACACAAAATATCAAGACAATATTTTTTATTCTTCTCGGGCAAAACATATGGGTGGCCCATCCCCCAGCGTGTTGCTTGAAATATGGACAACCCCTGTGCACTGAGCTCTTTGCTCTGCGGCAGTGTCCCGATTTGTCTGCACGGAAATTTGCACTCTTCCATCGAACCACATGCGCAAAACTCTCTCGACCCGCAAGAAATTTGTCATAAACATTCTGACCAGAGAGATAGATATGGGGCTGATTCGCCTGGTTATGTTGTGTAAGGCTGGCTTTATTATATCCCTTTGTCCACACGCTAATTCGGGATATGCCGCGATTCGATCACTAGCAGAAAAACTGCGCTTCTCGCGGCAAACATCGCATTCATCGATTGAAGCACCGCCAGCATTGATTCTGCATTGAAAACGATGCACCAGAGCGAATTATGACGTCATACGCGGCAGAACCAATCCCTGATGGCGAAAAGATATTCCGAAGCAAAAGCAGAAGAGGATCTCTCCGGTTTAAAGTTTCGGCAGAAAACTAAAAGCACAAATATTTCTGCCACAACTCGGCGTTATTCCTCGATTAAACTTGACATCTTCTCTCCGAATTTTTCTGCCATAACTTTATGCTGCAGATGTAGCAGAAAAAAAGTTGTGGCAGAAATTGTTCCGCAATAAACTATAACTCAACATCTTCTCTCCACCGTTAGTGTTCTGGAAAAATACAATGGATCAGCTATTTCCCTGATATATCGTGAAATTCCCTCTCACTGAGATTGCCTTGGGACAAAGTCAATCCTGAGACAATGTTAATAGCACCTTTCTATGCACTCCACAGGTCGTCAACTAACGTGTCATGGGGCTCCTTGTCCCTGGTCATGATCGAGCTGTACAGTTCCCCCTTTCTCTGCATCCGCAATGCTTTCATTCAACCAAGCCCTGGAAACACTGTCCCCAGGACATTCAGTTCCGTTTGCTTTCCCTCTGCACTCCTGCATTGCTCAGTCCCCTGTGTGTGTGAGTCCTATCCCTGCATTATGGCTCCCTCCGTTAGTTAGTCTACCAAATCGTTGTTTTCATTGTTTCCAAAACAGAAAATAAACAAAATGACGGCTGATCAAATTCCCCAAAGAACACATTTTTGTTTCTCTCTATCCCTCTCAACCTTCATCAGTTGCCACATGAGAGGGGGCCGATGGCGGTGGCAAGACAAAACTGCACTCTGGGATTTGATCGGCCGCCATTTTGTTTATTTTCTATCATTTGCCAGGTCCAGGCTTTTGGGCTTTTTGCATTGGAAACAGTTCTTACAGAAGACTTAACCGTCCTGGCTGGAATTGAGCTCTGAGTTTTAAATGTTGATCAGTTAAAGATGCTGGATTACCCTGGAATGGTGCTTAAATGCAATTTTCTTTATTTAGTTTCCAAAACATTATTTCCCATTGCTATTGCACAATTTTCCGCAATCGCTTGCCCTGTACTGTGATGTGACAGTGTTGTAAAGCACAGTAAGCCAATGTGTCAAAAACCTGTCCTGGATCTCGTGAGGGTATTGTCTTACTTCACATCATGCCTTGGAATGTGTGTTCACGCAAGTCCTGTCTAAGATCCCAGGATGTCAAAACATTCTGCATTCATCCCTATTCCACATTCATTTCCTCCCTGTCAACACTCCGTACCCCATTACAGTCTCAGTGAGCAAGCAACGAGCATTAATTAAACGCATCCTCCACTCTGCTCCTCACATTCATCCCCTTCTCAAGGCAACAGTTCCCCCGCAAGATTCCCAGGAATTCCACTACATCATTACATCTTCACTTTACACTACATCTTCAATACATCATTCACGATAAGCCCGAAGGAACTCTAGGTGAGCCGTATCCAATCTCTGATGTCTCTCATTTTAAGCTGGTTGTCGCCCAGACTCCAAGCCCTCAGTGCCTGTGTGCTAAGTAAAAGGCACAGATGCAAAAGGCATGGCGTTTGGGTAACTGCAACTCTTTGGCCATCTACATCTTCTCTGGGGTGCTGTTGAAAGATAATCTGGGGGCCTGAAGAATAATCTGGGGTGCTGTTTAATAATTCTGCACTCTGGTGTCATTAACCAACCCACAAGTTAGATCGGCAATAACAACCATTGCCCACGGAACGTGTCATGGACGTAGTCACCATATACCCCAGGTTGGATGAGTCGCATTGTGTTGTGTGCAAAATCCAGGATTTTGAATGATGGATGCTCTCTAGTTAGCAAGCTCTTGATCTTTTCGCATGTAAAAGTTATTAGTGAAAATTATCATAGATTAGATTCTCACCTAAACCTCGAGATGCCACATCAGTTGCGACAAGAAAATTGAATTCTCCAGTGCGGAATTCTGTTAAAAAAACACAAGGAATAAAAAACAATGCAGTCTACTAAAAAACGACATAACGGTGGGCAAACCAAGTGTTTTTTGACAAGGAAGGCGGCGCAAACAAATACAATTCTGCTAATCACAAATTATGTGTGATCAAATCACATCATTACTTCATAAAACCTGTTCCTGAGAGCTATGATTCGAGATAAGTATGGGCTCCGAATCGAAATGATTGGCAACTGGTTTCAAATTAAATTGTAGCAAGGATTCAGATTATTCTGACCATCGCTGTTTGATCCTTTTTGAGTGAAATCCACAACTGAATGTGCATAATTACTAAGTGTACTTCCATAAAGATGGGGACCAGCAATGGGGTTGTATTTTTGTTAACTTTTTTCACAGGAGCATCTTATGAGGTGGTGCACAATAACATAACCGATTATTTGGAGGATTTAACATATTGTCATGGAAAATTTAAGATTTTTCAAATTTTTACTCAGTTTTCCAGCACTTCTACGTTACTCGTATGTTAAAGTGCGCAGTTGTTTTTGAACTAAAATTGCCATCTCGCTCGAGTATGCCACGACAGCATTCCTGTAAGCTAGACCTATGGATGATGCAAAACAACTGACATGACCTTTTTAAAAGTAGAGCACCTGGGCATATGAAGACTGAAATTCTGTAACAGGAGCAAACAATTATTGTTGATCATCTTTCAGTGACAATCTAAAACAAGTAATCTGCTGCACAAAAATGGAATACACAATGCTCAAATCTGGAAGCAGTGATTCTGCACTTTGAGTTTTACAGTTTCCCTTTTTTTCTTCTTACTCTAAAAAGTGTACTCCAAAATGTGTAAACTGTGATTGGAATCCTCAAAATAGACCACTACTAAAGAAGACACACCAAAAAATATGACAATAATTGTTTGAATCTGAATGAAACAAACAAACCGCTAAGAATTTGATCACGTTCCTGTTGTTGTTTCTTCCCGTGAATGCAACGGGCATCAAGACTGGAAGACAAATTGTAAAAGATTTTTTTTAACTGGTTGTTATAGTAAAAACAATGGAACAACGTTTTTCCATTGAAGAGTTAAAGAGAAGACAAAAGTATGTATTGCATTCATGCCCCATGATGGAAATATGCTGCACGTTTACTCATTTAAACTCATGATCCCTCATGATTTTCCTCTTCATAAGAGAGCTGAGCCTTTCTCCGATTGCCTTAAAAAACAATAAAATGTATTGTGTAAATCGGACAGTTGAAGAATTTTACCAACGATAATCAACCAGGCAGTGTTAGGAGTTTGGATGAGAATAATATTTCCTCAGAGCAAATTAATTATCCCTTTACAACAAATGCATTTGAAGCTATATTATTTTCCTCCTGTCATCAAGTTTAACTGAGGTTGGGGCAGAAAGCAAAAGTGAGGCCAAAGAGGACCAATCTCACTTCAATTGCAACATTCCTTGTTGTTTTCATCATTTTCAATTTCATCATCCAATCTTATGCAAGCGATTCTGATGCTTCAATCTCACTTGTATTTTTAACATCCAAATTAAACTAAGTAATATACAGTTACAACGTCCTGAGCAAATTCAGCCTACTCCTTCCTGCAATTATAATAATGATCTCAAACGTTTTGGCGTTTGACTTTCACATTCAATTCCATTACCATAAGCAGAATAACGTTTCTTAACCATGGTGCCTGCATAAATTCTGAGAAAAAAATCCCTGATTTTTCCAGGTTCTCCAGGAACAATTCGAGCATTTTTCAGGTTTCATTTTTACAGGATCCTCTTCCCCCTGTACCTGTACCACTCCTTCACCAAATTAATAACATTAACTTTGATTTTTCTGCATTGTGATTTGTCTTTCTGGCATCACTGATGTCAGAATCTTGTCGAGCTTTTTTAAAATTGCAACAACAATTTTGTAAATCTAAAAATTTCTTGCTTTTTACAAAAATTTGTTAATTGAAATTCCTTGATTCTTTTCATTTTTCACAATTCCCTGATTTTCCAAGTTTTCCCAGTGCAAAACACATTCCTTGAATTTTCCAGGTCTGTGGACACCAGGTTTTAATTTGAACATGTTAGTGCAACTTACTTCATCACTGTCCTCAATCGCACCATCATGAAATCTGCTCTGTTCTTTTCCTCAACAAACATAATTATTTTACAATCTGGTTCCTGTATCAACTTCCCCAAGAGCTCAAACAGCCTAAAAAGAAAAGAAGAAGAAATGTTAGCAAGAAAAATACAAACAACATCCATTTATAAAGATCATCTGAAATGCGAAACAGAATGATGCCCAAGACAACCATAAGCAATGCAGTTGTCAAGAAAACAGCCATCATCATAAACACGTAAACTGTTACTTCTGTCCAATGCACGCCTGCAATGCTTCAATTCCACTTCAGTTCTGAACCCATCTTGTCTGGTTTTGGCTGTTAGTTTTTGAAAGAACATTTTCAAACTTCATCCAAGAAACTTACCATCAGCCATGTTTAAATAAAATTGTCAGATTAGAAAAGCAGGTTGATCTACTCGTTGGTGTCCCACCAACGAAATTAATCTACCTGAAAATCGCCACTGCTAAAACCCTTATCTGAAAATCGTCACTGCTCTATCAAACTCTCATCCGAAAATCGCTGCAACTCAAACCCACACTTGAAAATCGCCACTGTTGAAACCTTCACATGAAAATTTTTATTGCCTGAACCCTTACCTGAAAATCGCACTGCTCAAACTTTCACCTGAAAATCGCCTCTGCTCACCTGAAAATCGTCACCAGTCAAAAGCCCCATCTGAAAACCGTCACTGCTCTGTCAAATTCTCATCCGAAAATCGCTGCTACTCAAAGTCTCACTTGAAAATCACCACTGCTGAAACTTTCACATGAAAATTGCCATTGCCCAAACCCTTACCTGAAAATCGCACTGGTCAAACCCTCATCCACAAATCCCCACTGCTCAAATCCTCACCTGAAAATTAATCCTTCTCAAACCATTGTCGCAATCATTGCTATTTTTTTGATATTTTTTATATTTCTTATTTCGATATTTTATGATATTAGTGCAATTCCTGGAGATATCATGTCGCCCGTAAAAACTTAAATTTGTGGGGAGAAATTTGCCACAACATTCTCCCGCATTCAGACACAAAAATTTGTCTGAAACTAAATTCCTAAGTCATGGTTTGACACCAATGGGAAAAAAATTCTGTCATTCAGTAAAGAAGAATGTTTTGTCATGTCTACAGGCCTTGAGATACGAATACATAACCATTATTATTTATAATTATTTATCTTAATTTGCATGGGCAACCCCTGCACAAATTACAAGGTGGATCAAACAAAACAAACAATAGCAACCAGATAGTATTGTCATAGTGTACAAATTAAATTTAAACGGAACACAGAAAACAACGATGAGCAAGACAACATTCAAACATCCTGGCGGAAGAAATCTAGCTCATGCTTTGTAAAACGTTTTTCTTACAAGTTTCAGCACTCATGTCACGAGCATTATCAAAAACCTCTGGAGCTCAAAGCATTCCACTCCCTCACAGTCTTACACACGAAAGAATACTTCCCCACATCTCTGCAAACAACCCTTGACAGTAGCTTAATATCATGGTCATGCCTGCCTCTGTAGGGGGAATGGATATTCCTTCAGACCTGACCAAGTTTCAACATTGTTGAGGCAGTGAATAACAAATAAAAGCAATAATAATTGTTTTTTTTGTCACTTATTTTTTTTATCAAGTTCAAGTTCTTCTTTTTTGATAACATAAGGATCAACTTCAGCCAGTTGAAAGCAGGAAAACACATGGTAGAACAAACATAAGCAAAATGCAGGCAGTCAGGATGTTATGAGATTCACTAAAATGCAGAAGTACACGAAGTACAGATTCACTAAAATGCAGGCCAAGAACAACTTTCTCTGCTGCCAGTGGAGGCAAGCAAGCAACCTGCTTTAAAATGGTCCGCATTTGTTAAAGCCAACAGTTCACTACAAGCTAAACAGCGTTCTATTGTGCATCTTAAAAATCTGAACCGAATTTGGTGCACCAGATTTGTTTACCTCACTTTTGGATCCAACCTTTCTATCTTGTTCTCGAGGTGGATTTTCTCCCAACAAATCCAAGGCAGTCTGAATGCACTTTTTGTGGTTTCTTATTTTCTTGTCAAATTTTTGTTCTTGTCACCAGTATCGGTGGTGTGTTTTTTCCATGTATCACACTTTCCAAAACAACAAACGTGTAACAGCTTTGCCAATGTGAGAGAATGTCTACGACTTAGAAAAACACACAGGCAAGAAGAAATCACAAGTGAAAAAGACAAAGATAGGCAAAATGAAGAATCTTGCTGCTAGCCCACTGTGATATAAGAAACCAAAAACTCAGAAAAAAAAAAGGTTAAAAGTCCTCAGGACTTTCACATGAAAAAAAATAAGAAGGATGTCCTATAGTCCTTCATACACTGTGGGAAAAAAGAGCTAAAGTATGGGCGAAACTTGTGTTCAGTATAATCGGAACCTGTAAGTAACCTGTAAGGAACCTGTAAAATATAAAATCATGGGAAAATACAAGAACCGAGCAAAATAAAAGGAGTTTTTGCAGAGGAAAAGCTGCAGTGACACTGCAAAGGAGTTTTTAAAGAGGCAAAGTGACACAGCAATATGGTGTGCAATATTTTCCTCTTGTGACTGCTGCAGGTATCAGCTAAGGATGATCAGCACTGTTGCCCCGGCATTGATGGGGACACGCATTTTGACTGGTACCGGTTCCAGCGGTTTTTTGTCCGCAAAACCTGCCAAGAAATCAAATTACAAGCCAAGTCATAGGAGCGCTTTCGCAAGAGTTTTCTTCTCTCTTCTGCACCTTGTTAGAAGCAGGTGCTGGTATCGGAGTGATTACTGACGAATGCTGGTAGCGGCACCTGCAGAATTTTGTACCATTTCAACCAGACTGTTACCCTTACTATCAGTTTTCCTTTTCGCATTTCCCTTTTTATCAAGCAGGGTTACAGTGCAGTGCCACATGGATGACTGGAACAAGTCTGAGAACATGTATGCAGTACTTGTCGAGTTATCTTTCTCGATAAGAACGATTGCTCGATAAGTACAATGACTCGGTAAGAACTGGAAACCGTTCGTACCTGTACAGTGTAGAGCCTGCAAGTACCAACGTGGAAATACCAGCAGAAATATCGGCACTGGTCATCCTGTATAATCTGTGCAAAAAGCTTCAGTTAAGTTCAGTTGTCTGCCCGCTCTCGAGGCCACAAGCGGACATCTTCTGCAAGAAACTGACGGGCCCTACCCTGGCACCACGCGAACCACCCAGCAATACAACATTAAAGTGGGGCCGTATCATCTGTGCAAAAAGCTTATGATTATTATTTCAATGCGTTGCCCATCCTCTACACTAACAATCAATGATTATTTTGCTTTACCAACTTTGCTTCCTTTTCCTCTTCTTCACAGACATCAATCATCTGAATTATGTTGTGGTTTGCAGAGAGTCGCATTGAGCCAATATTTATATGAACTGCATTGCCAATAAACTTCTTGGCCAGCAGCTTTACTCCGACAGGCCATGTTGCTGACCACATCATGGTTTGTCTATCTGGCTGAAAAACAAGGTTAAAACAAAATAGATGTCCTGAAATCATGAGGCCTGTCCTGCCTTGGTTGGAAACCTTACCGTCATTGGATTGATTAGTCAGCTTCCATTTCCAACATGAAATCACACAATGAAAATCAATGTTTTACCTGCCTTGCTTTCATCTATCGTTTGTGATCAAAGTGGACATGGTAATTGAAACTTAAACCAATCTAGCAATCGTAACAAAGCAGGTTGGCAGAAGTGAGACACATGCACTTGGTTAAGACGGTGATGGAATTCTTTGCTACACATTACGTGATAAATTTCATGGATTTCTTTTCTTTATCTTGACCATTTTCTTTCCACCTTGAATGAACAAAGTCTTCTTTTTGAAATGATGACAACATGACAAAAACAGGACTGCGTTTTCTGGCACCAAGACTGGTAACATGAGGCAGTTTAGAAAGTAATTTGCTGCCTCATCAGAAAAATCTTCCAGGAACCGTGTGTGGAACATGGGACAACAAAGAACAAATCAACATTTTACACATAAACATTTTAAATAGTTAGCAATTTGGTTTCAATCAGAATTTGTGCATAAAGGTAGCCTTGGTTTATTTTAGGGGAAGTCCTCCTCAAAACCCTATTTTGGACTTTTGTGCACCAATTGCAAACATTTTTGGAACACATTAAGATCCCTATGGAAGGAGTCTCCAAGCAAAAGTTCATCAACCTATCTCATCTGGTGCCAGAGTTAACCTTAACCTCACAAGGGGTAGTTGCTCTACAGAACCTCGCAAGGGGTGGTCCATTGGACCACGCCATGATCTCATCTGCTTATGGGCATGGTAAGGTTCTTCCTATCAAACTGCATCCTTTTTGATGTCTCATGCAAAATTTGGCCGGTCAAAGATGGTTTCTTCCCAATTTTTGCCATCCGATAGACACGAAAGTCAGGTTATCGCTGCAAGTTTTTGGGCAAAACTTCAAATCTGAATAACTTTTGATTTTATAAACATATCTTGGTGCTATTACATTGAAAACGACAATACAGTTGTAGAGTTTGAGAAAAATTGGAATGAAGTCCTCTGTTTAATCTGATTTTTTTTACCTGCCCTTCCAAAATAGAAATTTCGCATGGAGAATTTTTCAGATTTTTTTTGTGAAAAATGGTATCCCGCATAATTTTCATATGGCATGTAACATCTTCAAAATACTTTGTGTGCTTATGAAGGTGCTGGTGATGAACAGCTTGGTATGGCCCAAAGTGAAAGTTGAACTCATACCACTTCAAAAAATTCAAACATTTTTGAAGTGGTGTTTTGCCCAAGGGGTGGTCCATTGGACCACCACCCATTTTCTAAAATCCCAAGGGGTGGTCCATTGGACCACCTCACGCATATCCTTTCATTATGATAATGATTTGAACTACCAGGCTGCAAAACTGTATCGACTGCAAAATCTATTAAATTGGGATTTGCAATGCCAAATAATATCCATTTTGTTATCTGGAATTGGCACCAAACAGCCCTACTAATCCACACAGTCAGTTTTCGAACCTTCAGTGGAGCTAAAAACCCTAAAATCAGACTTTTTGGCACAGAATAGCTGAAACAATCCTGGAAATTGATGAAAATGTAAGAACAGTGCAGAAATGTGTGGTTGCTATGCTTGGGAAAACCAGACATTATGACCCCAAAAAGCCCATGGGGTGGTCCAACGGACCACCGAGCAAAAAACATGTACAAAAGTCAATGGAATGCAAACATTGTATGTCATGTTGGAGATGGAAGGATGCTGGCCCAAAGCCCCTGC
>JASGXE010016363.1:0-11133 GCA_030068105.1 Sinentomon sp. SZTP_YWyxl
CCATTGGGCACACTGTGAATGGCGAATCCTGCAAGATGGTCCTGCAGGAGAAATCCCGACCTGCTTTCAGGAAGAAGAGACCAGGGCTCCTCGATGAGGGAGTCATCCTTCTGCACGAGAATGCACCGGTTCGCAAGACGAAAGCGATCGTTCAGCTTCTGGACCTGTGGGAGTGGGACACCTTGTTGAATTCTTCCGATTCTCATAATTTGTCATCGCTAGACTTCTTCCTGTTCAAAGAGCCTATGAGGGGATGCCCATTCAAGTCAGAATATGGAATCAATGATGCTGTGACAGCATCCCAAAAGGCCCTGGCCAAGTCTGGTGACAGTGATGTTGTCATGCCGCTGCCCCACCGCTGCCAGGCATGCCTCGACCACAGTAGCAACAACTTTGAGAAGGGAATGGGTGGGCCTTCCATGACCAAGCGAGTTCATTTCATTTTATTTGCATTTCTGGAAAATGAGGAGGAAAACCCCCCTGCCGGGGGCTCTGCCCCCTGGACCCCCGCTGGGGGGCGGCTGCCCCCAGACCCCCCGCACTTGGTGCTGCACCCCCCAGCCCCCCACTACAAAAATCCTGGCGACGCCACTGCATACCACTAGCTTACTGGCTACCATGTGTTCCATCTAAGCAGTCAACAAAACACAACAACTCAAGTCGGAACTCAACAACTCATGTCTTAAGAATTGGAACACAATCGATGTGATTGGGTTGGGGTTTAACATTTTTTGGTGAAACCGGATGGCACTCTGGCTCCCAGTGATCTGGTTCCTTGCCGGGGAGCTAATCGGGTGCAAAGAAAAAGACAATTTTTACCCCAAAACTAACTAGGTAGATGTGGTTGACTACATCTACAGATGTAAAGCTTCCAAAATGTACGAGTAAAAACTCAAACTCCACTCTATCCGACAAGAAGACTTTCTAGAAGGACGAAGACCGGCCAAAACAAGTCCCTCTTAAAAGTCCTGCATATCTAGAAGAAGCATATGAAATGGAAAAAATGGAAAAGAACAGAAAAAAGATAGGGCCCACCTCCTTTTCCGTCCTCACCACAAACTTGAAACGATTAATTTTTTGAAGAGTTTGTAAGAAATAATGGAAGAATTTAAAAAACGAACAGAAATTACAAAAACTGAGATTCTGAGAAAATGCAGCTGCATGTACTTCTGATGTGTCTGGCTTATCCAGCACGACTGCAAACATGGGAAGTGTCACATCCTGTTTCACACATGTGACAATTTGCAAAAAACGAACTTGTTGATGTGCAGGGACAAGGTGGCCCAAAAACAAAAACAGATGAAAACCAAACGTTAAAACATGGAAATGCCTCTTTACTGATAGGGTGTGGATCTTTTTGTCTAAAATTGTTGCATAGTGGTATTGTTACGTTAAATTCGGGGTGCTTTTTCAAGGTGGAGCAGGGCTCCTCTGCATTTTTGTGGTTTACTTGCCCCTTTGGCGGGAAACATTGTCAATGAAGGTGTTCAGAAGGTACATTTTTATTGTTTCACCGATTGTTTTATCAAAATGTAACTGCTTTGACATTGAACCATTATTGAAGGTTTGACATTGAGCATTCTTATTCTGAAGATTTCTTGACACTCCAAATTTCCTGGTCAATAGCACATTTTCAGAAACAATCACTATTTATGTGGGTGGCATACTGCCAAACAACTAAAGATCCTGAAAACAATATTGAGCGGGTTTTTATTTTATTTTATTTTTTATTTATTTATTTTTTATTTTTTTTAGACAAATCCGTTCCACAGAGGCAATTGAATCTCTCCCCTGTCATTCATAAATATTTGAACAAGTAAGTGAAATTGTTTGATTGCCATTTTGCCTGTTCTGATATTTTAAAGAAAAATTTAGTTGCAAGTTTCTGTTTTTTGACTAAGTTAGTTGAAGACTATATTTCTTTGTGCTTTGCCGAAAAAAAAACTTAATCCTTGTGTTCCTTTCAGTGTGGAATTTCAATTGTTGACCTGATGTTTAGAAAGGATATTATTTGTTGGGTAGCTTTATGATGTGTGGTCTGCCTGCAATCGCTGTTTCTTTTCCCTGTCATGTTTTCACAGTGTAATTCCCCAAATTGACTTGCATGCGATTTTATGTTTGTGGATTCTGTGGTTCGAACTGAGAAAATTTCTTCCAGCGTGCTATCGGAGCAGTGGCGCTTCTTGTGAGTATTTTCAGCGATTGAAATGCCAAAGTGATTCTCTGAAATTTAAGTTTTCTTTTGTGTAATTTCAGAGCTTTTCCTCTTATTTCTTAAGGATGAAAGTACAATACATTTTGGATGTGCCTTATTTGGATCTTGGAGGTGAAGATGGTAAGTTTATCTTCTGTTCTTGCTGAAATAATTGATGGTTGATTTTAGAGGTCGAACCGGTACAGGTTCAACCAGGTACGGGTACAGCAACCGGTACGGGTACCGGTACACATGTACCGGTTGCAACTTTTAGGGTGGGCAGAAAGCCACATAAATTGTGCCCCCAAAAATCAAAACCAAATTGAAAAATGTTGTTTTTTGACCGAGTTATTGCTGTTTGAATTTTGACGTTTGCCTTTTCATTTTTACCAGAAGCTGAAGAAATTTTGGAATGTCAGTTTCATTTTGGGTGCAAGAAATGTGTTCTAGAGACCAAATTTCCCCCCAAGCCCAGCAAAGGCACATCACATGGCACTTCAATAAAAAAAAACTTCAGAGAACTTTTCATCATTTTTTCACTGGTGCAAAATGAGGGAATATAAACAGGCGCTGGCTTCCTATGTGAAACAACAACTCAACTCATGCAATGCAAATGTCCAAATGCATTTTTCCTTAATGCCACCAGACCTGACAAGTTGCCCAGCTGGGAAGGAAGTGAAAATTGCAGGAACTGAGGAGGGGAGAAGAAATTGTAGACGTCCATATACCAAACAAAAGAAAGAACAAAACGAAACAACAAATTAAAAAATAAATCCAAACAAAAAATATTTATTTCAAGTGAGACCAGATTCGTGAAGCGCCCACTGGAGACCCTCTCTCGAAGGGAGTGTACCAATAGTGTCAAATTGTATTTATTCTAATGTAACCCTCTGAGATTTCATGATTTTTGGAATCACGATAAGCGAGCACCAAACATCCTGTTCTTAATACAAATCCACTTTCCTGACATGAAGCTGCAGGATTAGACTTACTATATGCACATATAAACTGGAAACTGACAACCGGAAATTCCATTCATTTAACACAGTTACCATTCACGAAAATAACATGTGACGCCATCTATCGATTCAATTTTAAGTGCGTTTCTTGGTGTACTGGAATGGGGGAATTTGATTTGAAAAAGCCAGAACGAAGTAACCACGAGAGGAGCTGAAGCAAAAAGTTAGATTGGTCTTGATTTGAGAGAAGTGGGATGTGACAAAATGAATGTGCTCTGGTACCTACACAATCTGATCCTGGCAGAGAGAATATTTTTGGATTCTAACATGATGGATTTCAGGTACAGAAATTTGGCATCCTGGCACTTACAGTCGAAGCATTTACCGCGCGGGAAAAAATCAATGTGCTCTGGTACATACACTTGCATGCATAGCGGAGTAAAACTTTCTAGCTGAGCTGTGGATCATGGTGCTGGCGGCCAAAAACACCCTGCAATGGGCACAAGGCTATGAGCTATGCAAAAAGGCAAAAGGAAGATAAATCGAAATACCAGAGTGCGCATGGCCTGGCGTATCAAGTCGAGCAAAAGCACAATTTCATCCCCACAGGCGGTTTCGGCCCCAAAGGTGTGGTGCTTCCAATCATATCCTGCCAAAAAAGAGTTGCTGATGAGAAAAAAATGTGCACTGCTGCCTACACATCTGTGGCCCTCACTGCTCAGACTCTTGGCACAAACTGACATGATAATCTCCGGAGCCAGTTCTTTTTATGCATGGGTGAGTCAAATGACCTTGGGCTTCAAATTGAGTGGGTGGAGCTTGCGCACATCCCACCAAATCCTGATTGGTAGCCCCTCCCACAACCAAGTTCAGCAGTGTCTCCCAGCATATAAAAGGGAACAGCTGGAGCAGTGTTTGTCATTCTGTAAATGGTGCAGAGCTGGATAACACCTATCCAGCTCTGTAGCAGTTGGCACTTTGCAATAGGGTTGTGTGAACCGGTTTGCTTGGACACACATTAGGATTTTTAATTTTTTATTTCCTTTTGAATTGCTGAAAAATTTGGATAACTCTTCCCGTTTAAGAGATACTTCAATTTTGTTCATCCCATTGAATTCCTGGGAAAAAATCAACCAAGATTGATGTGCCACACATGTGTGTTTGTATCCCTAAAAAACACCAAAAAATCGTGTCAACTTGGGTTACAACCGGTACAGTACCCGGTTGGATTTTCAAACGGGTACCGGTACGGGTACAAAATCAAACCGGTGGGTACGTCCCATTCACCCTATTGTTTGAAGTTTTCAAGCATTCTTTTGGGTGATTTTCATAACCATTTTAACCGTTAGCCCCAACACCACTGGAAGTAAAAACATAGGGAAACGACCCCGTGGTAAGTTAAAAAAAAACTAACAAATCTTCGGGCACCCGCTTGCGTCGTTAAAAGAAACTCCTGTCGCTTAAGGACTTGGGTTGTTGATGAACCCTTCTTGTGTAAAAAGGGTCCATGTTGTGATTAATTGCCTTTCTTTGTGTTCCCTTATTTTGAGAATCAACCTTTTGATTTTCCCTTTTAAAGGGACTATTTTGGAAATCACAAACTTTTCAATCACTTTGGATGGTGCAAACTCCAATTCTTCAACCTTTCATCGTTTGTTCTGCGATTCGGAAAATTTTCCAAAACAATGAATTTTTTGTTCCTCAATTTCGGATTTGCAACAAAGAATTTTATTGATTTCGATTACCAACCTTTCGGATTTCGCGACTCAGGGCAAATGACGAACCTTGGTTGGATGGCCGACTTCTTGCCATTTACGAACAGTTTATGGGGAAAAATAACAACATTTTTTGACATAACAGTAATCCATTGTGGAAACAATCACAACCACTGTGCATTTTTTTATTTCTTAATGTTTCAGTTATTCCATCCAGGGATCATGTATTCCATGTGCTATTTTCGAAGAGCGTTACCCTAGATTCAATGAAGCAGACACTTCACCAGATGTTCAGTCCATTTGGTTGGTGCAATGCTATTTTGTTAACAAGCTAGGTGACTTTTTTTCTAATTTGTTACGAAAGTTCCTTTTCCGTTGGTCTTCACTGGTCCTTCGTTTCGTTCATTGTTACCTTGCGATCAACTTTTTATGTAGGTACCGAGCTGTTGTTATTGATTTTGGTTACTGTGTTGCTCTTTTGGAATCGAATTTTTTGCTGTGTTTGATTACTGGATTTCGCCAGACAACGAGCTAATTGCATTTTTTGGGAAATTCCCATCAACGGTGCTCACAAACCTGGAAAATCATGATAAGTCAGAAATTTTCTTGTTTTGGAAGTCAGAATTTCCAAGCAATTGGGTAGAGTGAAGGGATTCTCAGAAAAATAAACGAAGCAAAGGAATCTTTTTCCAAGAGACATCAATTTCTTCCCCAAAATCAACGAGATGATTCAAAACATTTTCAGAGTCTGCTGGACTTGTGCCCCAGGCCCCATTACCTGGGGCTATGCCCCAGATACGAAAAACATTTTTGGTCACTCAACAATGGAGTTCCATGTGGCATGCACCAGAAAAAATATTGCAGCCAAAGCGACATGGACGTCTGCCTGCGCCAAAAAACTCATGACTCCTGCAAGAGTCAATGTTTTGTCAATTTTACCGATTTTTTTTCTGCGTGAGCTGAAAATGGAGCTCTTCTGAGTCTTAACTGTTTGTTTGCGAACCTGTGATCCCAGATAAGCAGTTAAATTTTAAGGGGGAGGGTACCCTTCGGAAAGTTGTTTTTTGCAAAAAAAAACGATTTTGTTTTTTGTACCAATCTGAAAGGCTGAAATCTCATCTTTTTAGAATTTTCAAACCAATTATCTGTATCTCAATTACTTTTTGAGTAGCATTACTTTTACCGAGGGCCCTTTCGCCAATAATTAACTCCCAGCGATGAACAGTTTTTTGCATCATTTTTACCGAATTACCTGCCAAACCAGACAAAAATTGAGTTTTCTGAGATTACCAGCTGCATCTCCACATCTTTTTACATAGGCATGCCAATTTGCAACCTCATCCTGTCTACCAAAATGAAGTTATGAGTCACCGAAAAACCATTCCGCAGTGTTAATTTGTCTTTATTTTATGCAGAACTTCTATCGAGGTTTTCTCGCTTTTGCATTTTGCAGCAGTCGCCAAACTTTTTGAAGTGAGATCTGTGCATTAAGGTGAAATGAAAATCTGGCTGATGAAGCCGGAATTTTGATTTTCTTATCAGAAAAACTTTTAAGGCTATGTTTTTACGAAAAATGACTCGCAAAAAGACAAAATTCACTGCGCATTGGCTCAAATTGCAGATTGTGACTGAACGGGGGCTCAAATTGAAATTCCGGCTTCATCAGCCGGATTTCCATGAAATTTTGAGTAGATTGAACATAAAGTTTGTCTATTTTGCATACCGCAAATAGGAGATCTCACTTCAAAAAGTTTGGTCTATTTCCGCTGCTAATTTACCTGTTGCTGGAAAACTATCAGAGGTACAAGGCTAAAATTTTGCACAGAACATACACTAATTATGGTTAACACTCCCTCAAAATTTCAGCAAAATCAGATAGAGACAAAAAAATTTCTCCGTAAGGGTACCCCCCCTCCCATTAATTGCTTAGCGACTATTGTAAGAGCCAATAGGTACCTACTTGTGCTGGGATGAATTAAAATCCAGGTGCAGCTCTGCAAAAGTGGCTTTTTCGCACCTATTTTTGGTTATAATTCGATTGAAAGGCACACAAATTAACATGTCAAAAATCAATCTTCATCATTTTATGCCCTTTTTACCTGCAAAATAAGATAAAAAAGGAAAAAAAAAAACAATAAAAATGTTTGCATAGGGTTTAAACCTTTAAAGAACCACTGAGGCCTGAAAAAGGAGTAGGCCAATCCATAATTTGCTTTTTGAGATCACAGAATTTTTGAAGCTAGAAGCGTTTGTGGAAAAATCTGAGAATTTGTATTTCCGACAATGATGGACAACCTGCAGGGCTTGGGATCTATGCCATGAATCTGTTTGCTTCTTCTGGTTAGGAAGGCAATGCAGCAAAATTTAGTGTAAGAAATTATCTGTGAAGACTTTTGGTGAGGCAGGCAATGCAAAAAAGTGATATCTACTCGTAGAAATAGTTTTACATCCCTTAGGGAAATTATTTGAAGTCGTCAACTTAGCCACTGAGTTGACCCTGTTTGTGAATGCCTTTCAGGTTGCCATTTTGTCTCGTTAGGAGAAAGAAAATGCAGTTCCACAGATTATGTTTAATATCGTATTTTGTAATCAGGTACAGTTTTAAAAAAAATGTTCTGCAGCAATATGAGATCACCATTATGTGTCTTTTTTGCAAAACTGAGTGAACATGGTTTCAAACTATTTCCAGTGATGTCACGAGACAATTTTTATTTCACTTCTGTTTTCAACAGCGTGTCTGAGGTTATTGCTTTCATCATTGGCGATCAGAGCTGATCAAATGTTCCACAAAAAAAAACCCTGTAAAAATCTGGGCTTTCATTGATACCATAGTTGCAGCCTTGCATAAAAATGAGCCCCGCTCTTTACAGGCTGTACCAGAAATTGGTGCCCAAAGCATTTCTTCTGATGTTTCTTGGTTTGCTTGCTGTTCACTAACAGTGTTGCCTCACAAATCAAATCAACCCCTTTCCACCCAGCAGAGGTCGCTGCTCCACCACACTTTGCCACCCTGTTGACAGGTTGTGTGTTCTGAGTAGGCGTAGCAGGAAGATCTTTTGCTGCAGGTTCATTGGCACTCTTTTTGTCAGAGATTGTCTTATTTCATGGAGGCCGTCATCATGAACACAGATATTCTAGGAGTACGCTTCAGAAAACAGTCGTTGATTCCGGGTTGCAAAATTTTTATTTTCTTTCAATTTTGAATCATTACCAAGTTCAAGGCCTTAGCTAGGGGGTGGGGCAACCACGGCAGCTTCCCAGCCCTCAGTGACTCCTGCAACAACAAATCTGAAGAACATTACAGATGCCTTCACACGATTGCCACACAAATACCATAATTCTGTGTGGTCTTGGAGGCAGACAGGGAAGTTGGCAGTTTTATAATTTATCATCTCATGGCTTCCCTGGAGGAGAAAAACCAGGCAGCCCAAATTTTAATATTTGTTCATCTCTCATTCCAAGTGTCAAAGCAAAACAGTTTGCAATGAACTTGGATATTGAAACCAGTCTCCAGCAAAAAATGTGTGTGCAGCCGGGAGGACACGCAGGAGATCAACCAATTTGTGATGCGCTGAAAAAAACTGGTGGCTTAATTTGTAAATTGTAAATTTGATTTGGTGCAGCGTGATCAGAATGGTGGATTGTTCACCAGAGGGGAAATGCGAATGTTTCAGTGCTTAGCACTAAACTTGGTTCTTCCACAAAGTTTCTTGCCCTAGGGTAATCCTAATCCTCGTTAAGGCCCTGTGCTAATTTTAAATCAGGTGGATATCCTTTTGAAAAACCTTTGTTGTTGAGCTAAAAATAAATTTTTAAAAAAGAACTGAAAAAGTTGTGCAGGTACCCAACTGCAGAATCCCATGCTAAAAAGTACACCTGGCTCTATGTTCCATCGCCATTCTCTTGACCAAAGATAAGCACTTTATTTCTTTTGGATTTTTTTGCCTGTTCCTTTTCAATCCGTTTGTATTTGATGTTTGTCTGTTCTCCAGGAAACATCAGGTTTGATGTGGTTGACGACAAGTCTGCCTTTGTAGCTCTTCTCGATAAAGAAAAAGCGAGCATAGCAACGAAAGGCATCCACTCGAGGGCCAGAAAGGCATCTTGCACAGTTACACCCTTCGACAGATACAAAAGAGCCAGTGAACCACGTAAAAGAAAGGGGTCTCCGGATGACGAAACTCCTGTAGAAAAGCCGGATTATAAAAGGTGAGTAGTTTTATCATCTTCCCTTATTTCTGCCCTGAAATAATTGCTCCCGCAAATTTGTTATTTTCCTGTGATGAACATTTCTGCCAAAATTTTGCTCTTGCCTAAGAGTTTGCTGCAGCATGGACAAATTTTTGTGCCAAAATTGTTTGGAGACCCATGGGCAATTAATAGCACTCTGTCACCTTGGCTTTTTATTTTTCTCAACCAGAAAACAAGGATATTGCAGTATGCAATAGATAGGTACGCCTGATTCTCTGGCATGCAAGCTGAGATGACACTTCGATGCCGGATGTGCCAAATTCTCGAATCTCTGAAGTCCTGGAATTTTTTTAAATGCAATTTCGTGAGGTTGCGGATTGTTTTGATTCTTTTTTTCGGCAAAACTGCATTTGAAAATACGAGGCTTCCAATGATAATCTTGATGCTCAAGCTGCCAAGATTTGCTGAAAGCTATCGAAAATGGAAACAACAGCTGAAATGGGTTTCGTGTGGGTTCATTCTCTATCTTGCTGGTTTCAGGTAGCATCTGTGGTTTCGTTCTCATATCTGGCTGGTTTCGTCTGGTTGCTGCTTTTACCTGTTATGCCTAGAAACAGTTGCCAGGTGCTAACAAACAGATGTTTACTTTGAGAAAATGATGCTGATTTTTGAGCCAGAGGAGCACAAGACCAACATACATGTGTAGAATTCTTTGCACCTCGTGCTGTTCCTTCAGTCCCATTGGCTGGACCTCTTCCCTCGTTCTGAACTCCTCCCCAGACTTCTTCCTTAGTTTGATGCTGGTGTATTACGAAAATGCAGAGGGGCTCGAATGGATACCCATTCGAACCTCGCTTGGACTCTGACCAAGACGCAGTACCTGCTTGTCGCACACCTGTGATATGCTGCCCCTAGCTGAGGGATGGATCCATCGCTGTGAAGCAATGCCTCTACCCTGCCATTCTCTCCCCAAGCAAAATTCTCTGTAGATACTTACTGCGATTCAAAAAACCGGGTTTCCTCCTGGAGGGGGTTGGGTTGATCCAGGCTAAATAGATCCATCCAAAAATTGGGACAGGGAGGGACCCCAGTCCATCCCTTTTCCCTGGGACAAGGACCAGCATTCTTCATGCTGGTCACAAGATTTTGGATTTCACTGGAAGGACTAGGTTTGTCCCCGAAAAGTTAACAAGTGTTTTTCTGTTGAATTGGCCCGAACATTTGCAACATTGTTTTTAGTGAAAGTGAGCAAATGCTGCACTTGTGAAAATGCTATGATGATTTATTGTTCTTTTTTAACTGATGTGGTTGATCTATGTTGTGCAGCCCAAAAGTCCTTGCAGTTGCCTCACCAGGTGCAGGAATTTGTTCCTGGGGCCATTTGGTCTTGTTGGATGGCTTGGCATTCTTTTCTCTTCAATTTAATGCATCGCTTGTTTTCGATATCTCTTCGTTTTATTTTTTGGCATGACTGAACGAATCATAAGTTTGACTTGCCTGTTATTTTGCAACAAAAAATCAGGACAACATGCTGCCTGCGTCTTACACATCAACCCATTTTCTCCACAAGGTCATATCAACTCATTTTCCCCATGAGATCACATTGATGCCCAGCTCTGGCTTTTATCAACGATTAAATGTTGCTTAAGTATCACACGATCATCTTGAGGCTTGTTGGAAGAGACCTCTTGGCAAATTAAAGTGATCCAAATGTCCACCTTTTTCCTTGGGTTGTGTCTGTGGTTCATCCCGTTAGATCCTGTCATAAATAACATGCTTTAAAAATATCCTATGCATAAGGGGAGATGCGTCCCTTGGAGGCCAATGACTGATCCAATGTACAGCTGCAAAGCTTTTTTTGTTTTTGACGGATTTTGAAAGCTTTTTTTGATGGATTTTGACGAAGGAATCAAAATATTATCTGTACAATTCAATTTGCCATCTCATGGTACGTGGGTTGAACCAAAAGTCTTTGCAACTGCCCTGTGTTTTTATAATTTTTTGGAATATTTGTTTTCCCCCTATTGGAATCCTTCGGGGTTTCTTCCTCGACATGGCACAAAGTTGCAATTGG
>JASGXE010016364.1:0-10871 GCA_030068105.1 Sinentomon sp. SZTP_YWyxl
AGGGCCTCCAACCCCCTCCGTCATACCGGGAGGGACGACACCCGACGGCCTCCCCTCGCTGCTGGTTTGCAGTGCGAGAGGAGGCGGACGGATGTCGTCCACCTCTATGAAGGGCGAGGTAGGAGGCACTGAAGCAAGATTTCGAAAATTGAATACAGAATACCCAGAGATGTGTTTTGGAACCGTAACTACAGAAAAATTTGATGAAGAGCCTGTGAGAGGGCCTCCACCCCCTCCGTCATAGCGGGAGGGACGACACCCGACGGCCTCCCCTCGCTGCTGGTTTGCAGTGCGAGAGGAGGCGGACGGGTGACGTCCACCTCAATGAAGGGCGAGGCAGGAGGCACTGAAGCAAGATTTCGAAAATTGAATACAGAATTCCCAGAGATGTGTTTTGGAACCGTAACTACAGAAAAATTTGATGAGGGGCCTGTGAGAAGGCCTCCAACCCCCTCCGTCATAGCGGTAGGGACGACACCCGACGGCCTCCCCTCGCTGCTGGTTTGCAGTGCGAGAGGAGGCAGACAGGTAACGTCCACCTCTATGAAGGGCGAGGCAGGAGGCACTAAAGCAAGATTTTGTAAATTACGGCGACCGCGGCCAAAAAATGTTGGAAAGGGCCGACACCAAATTGTGTGAAAGGCACAGAAAACATGATTGGTATAATCATGATATATGAGGACCATGATATATGAAAATAGATATGAGGACCACAAGAATCGGAGTCAACAACAGCTAGGCAACAGATTTCCAACACGATCATCACATAGATTTTTGCATGTGGGATCAAACATGTGACAATAAAACAGGCATTTTACCTTTGGAGTCAATCGGCTGTATCAAAACATACTCGTATTTCACGGTTTTTTGGGTTTCCCCCAACTGTGCCGAGCACAGAACACAGATTCGTTTCCATTTAAAATCATTCTGAATTGCGTCCATGCAGCACGCATTTCGCAGTTATTTTATTTATTATCTATTTTTTAAAAACAATACTGCGCCACAAATTCATTGGTGGCAGGCAAAGGTTAGTTCGCTACATGGTCACAAGATTAAAAAGTTTAAGTCGAGGAATAAAAGGGTGAAAAGCAAACAGTAGGTAAACAACATTCAAATGCTACAATTGGTGCGGCGCACGCAGAACTCTAATGCCACGCGAAACAAGAGGGACTGTTGAAGGAAGACAATTCCAATCCCTTATTGTTCGAGGGAAGAACGAATTAAAGTATTTGTTAGATTTGCAAATTGGAGCTTGATATGAAAGGCCATTATCAGTTCTGCGCTGGTTAGGTTTCAAGGAGTAAAGATGGGGGCATGGCGAAATTCAGGGATTGTGTTACAATGCTGCTAAAAACTTGAAGTCTATGTGTTTTTCGTCTGCTTGTCAGCGATGACAGACTGAGACTGTTCAAAAGGCTGGATACGCTAGTTTGACGGGCATATGAACCCGTAATCATGCGGGCGGCTCTCCTTTGGACCATTTCCACTTTGGCGATATCTACCTGACTTGCTGGGTCCCAAACTGCCGTTTTTCGGCTTAGCGCCCTGCTGTGAAGAGCATTGCACACACAAGTATGTTATCGCAGTTTGTTTCTGAACTTTGATCCCGGCTGTGCAGAGCACATCTCGGAGATATTTTATCCCCTTGGAAATTAAGCTGCTAATCAGTAGGTACATATATCGCAGTTTTTGAGCTTCGCTTCCTGATGCGCAGAACGTATCTCCAGATATTTTACCCCTTGGAAGCAATCTGCTAAGCAATATATAGCAGTTTTTAGCTTAACTCCCTGAATTGCAGAACGTATCTCGCAGATATTTTACCCCTTGGAATCAATCTGCTACATGCAATACATATTCGCACTTTTTGAGCTTCGCACCCTGATGCGCAGAAAGTATTTCGCAGCTATTTTTCACCGTGGAATCCATAATAGCTATGCAAGGCACATTCGAGAAAATTTTGATCCTTTCATAGTCACACTGCCGACACACGGTCTTCACGAAGAAATTTCGCACCTTGGATCAAAGTTCTTCTTCACCTCCCATCTTTTTGGCAAACTCGTTGCAAAAACTGTTGAAAGGGACAATTTGATTTTCGAGGTTGTGGGGATATTTGAAATAAGGCTCTTTGACGTGTCTTTTTGACGGAACGGAAACATTGCCCACAACTCCAATTCTAATAGAATATTTATTTCTCTTATGCACACTTCGAAAGAATGATGTCATGTCTTCGATTGATGTCAATGCTAACCGTCTGTACCATTCCGAGACTTGCTTATTTTATGTGATGGTGCACATTAATTGTTGCTGGGTCAAGGCCTGGCTGGCTATTAACAACAAAAAGTCTCCACGGCCTGATATGGTTCGTCCTCCAGTCCTCAAAAAGAGATCGCTCGCACCAAGCTTGCCTCTGTTGTCTTAACCGCTCGTTTCCAGCTCATTCTTTCGCAAGGAAAATGCCAGGTGACTGCTAGAAGGCATATTGCCCCTATACAAAAAAGAGTGGAAATTCAAAAAAAAAAAAACAGACGGCTACACGTACATCGCCCATTGCTTTAACTTGAGCTATATTCCATGCTCTTTAAAAAAATTGGGTACCTATAAGGAAATGAATTTTTTCACTGTAATCAATTTGGGTTTACGATTATAACAGATGTTGTAAGGAGTAACTGCACTCATTGTCGATCACATTGCCAAATCTTGAAGGTGGAGTTCTTCCGCATGCACATTTTATTTTTCTCGATTTGACAAATGTCTTTGACATGGTGTCCCACGTGCAAGCTGAGCAAAAATCTCTCTACCCAAGCGTTCCCACAAAAATTTGCTGATGTCATTGCATCGCTTCTTGGAGGCAGATCTCAACAAATATCGATCGATGCAACATTTCACATGGCTTTTATTATCACTTCAGGCGTACGTCAAGGCAGTGTGCTCGCCCGCTTTCTCCCCAACTGACATTGCTGCACTAACAACGTGACCTTTGCAGTCAGGAAGGAGGAAACAAGGTGCAAGGAATGATGCACGAGAGTCAGTGCGAAAAAATCGAATATTGTGTGTTTGGTGACCGTCGCTTCGAGCCTGACATTTCTAAAACCATTTCACTTGAGCCTGTGGAGGTAGGTATAGTCCCATGTCCTTAAACGCTGAGCCATGATCTTTCTTGGAATCCTCACATTTTATCAATCATGCTTAATGTAAAATTTGTGTCGATAAATGGAAAGAAACATGCTCATGTTGCCAATGTTTTGATTTGTGTTTCAGTTAGCATTTACCATCGACTTTATCGCAACGCTTTGTAAGTTTGGTGTCTTTACTTCAAGCAATGAAGATTTATTCCAGAAAGTCTTGGACATTAGGAAGGTAAGGTTGTACTTGGCCAGATTTCATTTATGCATTTCCATTTTCCAAATCAGAAATTTGTGAGATGTCTCGATAAGTAACTTAATAACTTACCCCGAGAATGTCTGTATGAGGTCTCATGATCACTCATCGCATTGTGTATTCGCTCGCAGCCGAAGGAAAGGAAAGGCTGTTTAAGTGAATAGTAATGTGAAACTATATGATTAACATTTCGGATACCTAAAATTCTATTCCAAACATAAGACCCACCTGCCGTTGAGTGCATCGACCTTCTTGCTTGTTCCATTGTACCAAAGAGCAAATCCGTCTCCTCCCAGGCCTGTCGCTCCAGGAGCAACAACCGCCAACACTGCGGCGATAGCAAGGGCAGCGTCCGCTGCGTTCCCGCCATGTTTCAAGATGTCTGAGAATGTTCAATTGAAAACATATATGAATTTCTTTGGCCAAGGGCGAAACTTTGATACTTTGACGTGAACTAAAACTTTGACGTGTCTGAAGTACCTCTTTTGATGCAGCCTCAAGCCTGCATTAGGAATACGTTCATAGGGTAAACAGGAACGGGAATACTGGTAAAAGGTTAAAATCTATTTCCAGTTATTTAGAGTGTCAAGATGAGCGTTTCAGACTGCACAGATGAGAGGCGACCGTTCTGGATGTGCCTGTTCAAAAAATCATCGCAATAGCGTGATTCGAACCCGCGCCATGGAGATTCGCACCATTAGAGGCGGTTTTCAATAGATTATTCTACCGATAAGCTGCCGGGCACATGGGACTTTGAACTGTTTTTCTTCACACGTTTTCAGGGTGAATCACCTCGAATTTTTTTTTCGATCGCAGTTTCCGCGAAAACGGCTGCACCTACAATTGCGGCGTAAAGGAGGCTTTGGAGCCTGGTTCTCTTGCGCTTCGTTTGGTTCCATTGGGTTCTCCCAAATTGACACCCCTACACCCTTTGTGGGGAACGGTAGTTAGGGTTGTTTTCTATGCTGCGCATTATCTCCGGAACTGTGCTTCGGAGGTCCATGGTTTTAATTACAAAGTTGTTTATTTCCTTGATATGAAGGCACCAGAAGTGATCCGACTCAAATCCATCCCTTGGCTTCCGATTTAGGGGTGGTTTTCTGCGGGAAGGGGTAGAGAGGTTGGATGGGCGTTCTTTCAGCAGGCATGCGTTCTTCGTGTCTCGGGTGATGGGGCCTGAGATCTCGGTCTTCTTGCGATTCGGTGAAGCCACATTTGGGGGTCTGAAGGGGTGCAAAGGGTGGTTATGGAGATATCTGCGTTTTCGCGAAATTGCGATCGAACAAAACCAACATTCGAGGTGACTCACCCTGTATACTTTATGGCGCCGTTAGCTTGCATTTATGGCTTTTGTCCCAAAAAGGATTTGGGGGATTTGCTACTCATATACGCAGCTCTACTGATTCTGCTGTGAAACTTTCGAGGCAGTGTAGATTGTCCAGAACTATACGAGTACATACAGTATACGCGATCTCATCTCCGAACATTGGCGATAGGTTTTCGCCGCAGCGATTACGCGAAAAGGCGAATCTGCCGCCTGTTTTTATCGAGGAAATTGTTGTTTAAAAAATATTGAAAAAATAATCATCAATAAAAATTGCTTTTCAATGAGTGTGCAGGGTGTTCGGTAGGTCGAGAGTTCGAGTGCGAAAGGTTTGTCGAAGAAGGCAAACCTTTCAAACCTGCTGGTGCTGCAGCAGCAATTTTTATCTTCTCTGCAGCGCACTCTTTGGAGTTTCAGGCCTCTTCCAGGCCAAAACCTGCCCTTTGAGTTCACGTGAACATCACCAAGTTCAAGAGAATTTATTTTTCCCAATGCAACAAGAAAACGACCATTAACACCCGAATGTGTCTCCCCACCAGCAACACAGAAGGTTAGACTTTGGAATACCTGAACACATGTGGCGATGGAAGAATTACCTAAGTAACTTTCTTGATCTCATCAGCTAAATTCGATCAGTTAGGGTTTAGGGAAAGCTGCAAGACACAAGAAAAGGAGTTGAAATGATGGACGAAGTTTTCATGTCGCGTGCCAATTTCAACTGGTTCGGAATCAATAAGAGCATGCGTCAGGGAATACGTAATTTATCCCAACACCTTTGCAGGTCTCGACAAATGAACCGGTTAGGAGTCTATTTTTTGGCGTATCACTGCCTAAAAGGGTCCAGGATAAACACTGAGCCAGGAAAAAAGAACAGAGTTGGCCTGCCTTTTTATTCCCAAAAGAACTGAATTTTGCGTTGTTTTTTTATTCCAGATCGTTCTTGCGGGAAGCTGCCCTTTTGTGGCCCCCAATTGATGCACCTCGAATTTGCGAACTAGAATGATGAATTATTCCATCCCAAACGTGATCAAGGGCTCGGAAGTTTTGCCATCAGAGCAGTTGTTTTTGCCAACAAAGGTTTTATTTGAATTTGTTTGTGGAACTTTGTTGGCTTTGTTCATCGTCACGGAATTCTGGGTTGCAATGCGTGAGGTTGGTGCTGCGGCAATTATTGTCCTGAAATTCAGGTTCGGGTCGGAATAAAAATCAGGTTAGCGGGGTTCAGGTCGGTTCGACAGGTTTAGATTTCTGGGCAAAGTTTTGGAGCGTTTTTGAATTTGAAGCGATTTGACGCGATTTTTGCAGCGAGAGTTAAATCCTACTGTCAGGTTGAATTGCTTTTGAAGGCTCTTTTTCGGTCCTTTCACGTTGAATTTTGTGCACTACAGCGATTTTTTCATCGAATGGCAAGGGATCGAGGAACCACAATCGCAAATGTGCTTCCAACTTTTGCTGCACCATGTACGTTTTCGACTCCTCGCAAATTGCACTCTGATGTGCCGTTGACCCGGATTGCGAAAAAAGCGAAAAAGCATGCAAAATCAAAACGAATCAAGCCTGATATGACCGGCAATGTTCACCGATAAGATCGCCCGTACTGTATAGTCTATGTATAAAAAATAATACCTAAATAATGTTATTAATTATTGTCACGTGAAAAGAAAAAACGAAAGAATCTATTTTTTTACAAGATTTGTATCAATTAATAATTATGGAAGTCAGTCAGGTGAAGCAGGTTAGTCAAATTTGCGAACTTCTTCCTCATGTAGACTCTCTAATGCACGGCATATACCGCCCCCTGATGGCTGATGGGTCACTCGCTCACCGCGTCACACATACCAATGGCGGAAATTGTTTTCATTGATTTCCTGTTCCATTAATGCAAGTTTTTCAATTTCGACCTGCTCGCATTTAATTTTGTTGGTTCGCTGTAAAGGGCACTATCTTGATCAAAATCTTCTCCTTTCAGTGATGTGCCATTTCTGGAAGATTTAGTAAATTTGCGCGTGTTTTGTTCCAACAGTGTGTCCTTTGTGCTACCAGTGCTGGAATACGCGTGCGCAGCATGGGACCCGATGCTTGCTTCAGAGATTCATCTTTTAGAAAGTACCCAGAGACGTGCTGCCAGAGTTATCTCCGGGAACTTCCGTCGCTGTGCCTCTGTGTCAGCTCTCATATCTGGATAGGGGGAAGTGGACCGAATGTTGTTTGGGCAGAATGAATTTTAGGCCGAATGGACTTTAGTCCGAACGGCATCTGGTCCGAGTGGGTTTTGGTCCGAATGGCTTTTGGTCCGAATTGACTTTAGATCGAATGAACTTTAGTCCGAACGACGTTTGCTCCGAATGGGTTTTAGTCCGAATTGTTTTTAGTTCGAATGGTTTTAGTTCGACGTTTTTAGTTCGAATGGTTTTTAGTTCGAATGGTTTTCAGTTCGAATGTTTTTTGGTCAGAATTGTTTTAAGTTCGAATGGTTTTTAGATCGAATGCTTTTTGGTTCGAATTGCTTTTGGTTCGAATGTATTTTAGCCCGAACGAGTTTTGCACCGAATTGGTTTTTGTTCGAGTGGCGTTTGGATCGAATGTCGTTTGCATCGAATGTGAATAAGAACGAAAAATTTCCGAAAAGTCTGGCTTTTGCGCTGTGGTTGTTATGTTGGTTTAATCCTAAACATCAGCTTTAACATTGCATAAAATGGGTCGGGATATTTGTTGGGGATGATATTTAAACGCCAAAAATTGTCTAACTTATCGAAACACAACCTAACCTAACCCAAACCTAACCTAACCTAACCTAACCTTAACCGGTTCAAAAACCTATACACAGATAAAACAAACAAGAGAGGCGGTTGCAAGATGTGGAACTGTTCAGATTCAAAACAAACTATCTCCATTTCCGCAGTCTTGTGTGGAAAAATTCAGAATCTGCCAAAGTTTAACGTCAACAGCCGAGAAGAATGGACAGTGGGTCGAACTGAAGTTTGTTCGAATGCCACTTGGACAGAAGCCAAATTACTTCGAATCGTATCTGGATCGAATGTGCATTAGACCGAATGTGCATTAGTTCGAATGGCGATTAGTCCGAATGCGTTTTACTCCGAGTGGTTTTTAGATCGAATGACTATTAGATCGAATGATTTTTAGGTCGAATTGCATTTGGATAGAATCTCGTTTTGTCAGAATGTACTTTACTCCGAACGGCGAATAGACCGAATGCGCATTAGTCCGAACGGTTTTTAGGTCGAATGGTTTTTAGATCGAATGGTTTTTAGATCGAAGTGTTTTTAGTTCGAATGCATTTTAGTTCGAATGGTGATTGGATCGAATTTTCGGTCTAAAAACCATTCGATCTAAAGTACATTCTGTCCAGGTGCGTTCCCCCTCCTATCTGACCTACAACTTGAACCTCTTCGTGATAGGCGACGCAACCGCCGGCTCAAAATTTTTTTTGACCTTGTTTTTCAAAAATGCCCTGTTCCGTTTCCTTTCTGCTATTGCCTAAAGTCTGTTCAACGCCGTTCCGACCACAGGTTTTGTTTTTCATATCCAACACCTAGACACAATTTTCGTTCTGAATTCATTCTTTCCAAAAACAATAAAAGAATGGAATTCCCTTGACGCTCCATCTCGGTTGTTTCCAAAGCACTCCTGAGGCACTTCCCCCAAAAAAGAGCCATTTTGGATTTCTCTCCCCATTCATTTAAATTACTTGCATCACCGTTACGCGAGAGATTTCTCCTGTGTTTCACGCCTTATTCATCTTCTTCCATTTGTTTTTAATTGGAGAACTGTTTGTTTTGTTTTGTTTTTACTCAATTTGACGATGTTTTAAACGGTACTTTGGAGCGGTGTGCTCCCTGCCCCCAAAATTCTTTGGTGCAGTATTGTTAGAAATTAAATTAAATTAAACAGCACAGAAGATAGTTTCTCAAATGAGGAATGCCTCGGGAAAATGAAATAGCAAAAATATTCCACCTCTTCGATGTAAAATCGTGAAAATCTGTGAAAGTGCGGCTAAAGCACAAAGCTCCAGGGCCGAGCTCCAGGACAAAGCTCCAGAGTCAGGGCTCTATGGCGACTGGCGAGGGATCTGAGGTGGAGCCACCCAGAAGCTGAAAACATTTTGAAAATAGAGACCAATATTGCATGTTTGCAATATTGGTGTTCCAGAATCGAAATTTCCACTCAAAACTCAAAGCCAGCCAGAATGTCATGCCAAGGAGAGGCCGGGGCATTTCACGACAGGGATCAATTTCAATGCTGTCTGCTGTGCACACGTATAGATTGCGAATTTTCGAAATGTGCCCAAAATCCGAATTTGCACGAAATACGTCTGAGTGTGAAAACATATTTTTCAATTCTTAGAATGAAAAAGTATTTCTTAAGCTTATTTAAACTGCGACCCAACCCTCGCCGAGGAATGACGCAAACAGGATTTTTGTGCCACGGAAAATGCTCTTGTTCCGTCTGAGACTCGAACCCGGAATCATCAGGTTACGAGACCGAAGAGCTAACTACTGCGCCACGAGTATCGGACCGCATGATGACCGTTTCGCATTACTCGTATTTTGCGTGTGAAGAAGTATGCAGTAATTCATATTGAGGGAAAGTCACAACAGTGCACACTCAGCAGGCGATGTGGAAGGACTCTTTGGGGGTATCACAGTCCCTATTCGGTGGCACAATAGCGATGTGGAATATGCAACTTCGGATTTTGGGATACCGCGACTTGCGATCGGTCTTCATCGTTATCATGATCAGCAGTCGTTGGTTTGGTGGACCAACGACTGCTGCTGCACAAATAATTGAACCTGGACGGAATTAAACACCTTTTTGCTTGTTAAATGGACATCTTTGCGATATAAAGAGAGAATAATTTTTGTCCAACTGAAGCAGGTTGCATCATGAATGAAAGAAAAATGAATTGAAAATTTTGATATTTCCAGTTCACAATCAGGGCTTCGGGCGCATTTGACGACGGGCAACCTTGGTCCCCAATAAACACCGTGCTGGCATGGACGAAAAGGGGCTATTAAATTCCATTTTCAAGGCCTGCCACAGCATTTCGAACCAGGAGAGATTCCGAAGGTCTGGGTCCGGGCCGATCCAATTTCAACATGGTTTGATGATGCTCCAGAGTGTGCGGTGCCCGAGTGTTCTTGGCTGTGTTGCTATCAGTGCTGGCTGCGTGACCCCATTCCACTTCGTGTTCGTAAAACCAGTTAATATTTTTGTTTCGTCTTGTAAAATGCAATAACTATTGCTTTACCATTGTCCACAGCTCAAAATCAAACCACAATAATTGTCACCGATCGCCATTCCTTGATCGATTTCGGACAACCGGCATATTTGAATCGATCAGAAATGATGATCAATGACATTTCTGATTTGATTTCATGCTGCTGGCAACGTATTAAGCAATGGTACGTGCATTTTACTCGAAAAGACATGCAGCTAAATACTTTCATCAAAAAAGTTCGTTTCGTCTTGGATATACTCTTCTGCAACTTCGCAATCGTATTGATTTAAAGACCAAAGAATAATAGCGTGTCCATACATTCGCGATTTTGTCGCATTGTCGCGTCGTCGCGCACGAAAACGTTGTCCGGTGCAACGACATTGCCATGTGTGAAGAACGAATCACCATGCATAGTATGCAACACACAAGGCGATGTTGTCGCACCCGACAACATTTACGCGCGCGACGACGCGACAACGCGACAAAATCGCGATTGTGTGGACACGCTATCAGTGTAATGATGAGAATAAAATGCACTTCTACGAACGTATCTTGCAGAGTCTTCAGGAAGTTATGTGTGTAATTTTATACTCACCGATCCCAACTGATGTGGCGACGTAGTTGCTTGTCGAGACTGCATAATTGGAACCAACAACTTGAGGTTGCCTTTCAATAAGATTAGATTCGAGCATAATTCATTCGGACAGTTAAAACTTGACTTCCTTTGACCTCCTTAAGACCTCCTTTGCTCTCTTAAATCAACGAAATAAAAGTTTCCTTTTGATTCACACGAATTACCTATCTGCACTGAATAACGAGCTCCCATGTCCTCAGGCCCCGTCACGCTCCGGGGGCATATTTTATTTGTCTATACGAATCGGGCAATGTCCCGATTTGGCGCTTGGACAAAAGAGCAAAATAAGGCTAACC
>JASGXE010016365.1:0-10711 GCA_030068105.1 Sinentomon sp. SZTP_YWyxl
ATTATCGACCGTATCCATCTTGCCTGCACTTGCAAAATATTTGAGAAAATCATTGCTAGCCGTTTGGAAAACTACTTTCAATCACAAAATCTTTTTTACCGGAACCAGTATGGTTTTCGCAGTGGCCTCTCCACGAAAAAGCTTTGACGAATATCATTGACCAGTTGCAACGCTGTTTTGACAGTGGACATAATGGGATTGGTGTATTTGTTGATCTGAGCAAAGCATTTGACACAGTTAATCATTCCATACTGCTAAGGAAACTAGAAGCCTATGGTGTGAGAGGAAGTGCACATAAGCTTGTTCAAGATTATCTGAGAGGAAGGTCGCAACACACTTTTTCCAATGGAATTTGTTCTGACTCACAAACAGTTACGTGTGGCGTTCCTCAGGGCAGCGTACTTGGACCCCTGTTGTTCCTAATCTATATCAATGACGTATATAAGTGTTTTCTGCACAGTGAACCTGTTTTGTACGCTGATGACACGAATGTCTTCAAATTCTTCCAAAATGATGATGCAAATGCAGAAGTAGCACACTTAAATGCTGATTTGGTTAGACTGGGCCAGTGGTTAAAGGTTAACAAGTTGTCCTTAAACATTGCAAAATCCAACTACATCATATTCCACCCCCATTACAAGGTATTGCCTGATTTGCAAATCACTCCAAAAATTGATGGCGAAAACCTGCCTTCAGCCATCACCACAAAATACCTTGGCTTGTTAGTGGACAAGAATCTGACCTGGAAGTCACATATACAAAGTATTGTTACAAAGTGTTCCGTATGGCTTGGCATTTTCTGTAAAATTCGTTATAAAATTCCTCGCCACATCCTTGTAAAATTGTACCATGCCTTTATTCATCCGCATTTAATATACTGCATTGAAATTTACGGGGTAGCCAACCAGACAACGTTGAAGCCCCTTTTAATTGCACAGAAGAAATTCATGCGCATCATTACCTTTTCGGTTTTCCATGCTCATACGGCGCCCCTGTTTCACAGTCTTGGCATTATGAAAATTCACTCGCTTTACGAATTTCGTGTTGGCATTTTGATGTACCAAATCAGGCACTCTCTGGTCGCTGGTTACAATTTCAAATTTTGCGAAATTGATCACGTGCACTCAACTCGCCTGTCCAGTTTATCCGCACTAAGAGTTCGCACGTTCAGAACCAATTTCGGAATGCAAAGTTTTACGTATTCCGGTCCAACTGTCTGGAATAGCATTCCTAGTGAGGTGAGAAATGCACCAACCTTGTGCACATTTAAACACAAGTACAGAGACTACATATTTAGTCGTATGGTATGAGCTGCAATGGAGATAATCTGACAGATGATTTCCTTTGAGTTTATACTGCTTTTACGTGAAACTGCGACTTTCTTTCTTTCTTTTTTTCCTTTCTTCCTTTCTCTTCTTTTCTGATCTGTATGTGCATTATTTTTGGGGGGTCCCTTCTATCACCAGCATAGCATTGCTGTTTGGGGCTTCCCTGGCATGTACAATTTTCCAGCATTCCATATTTCTTGTTAATAACTTTTGTGTGGCTTGTATTTTATGAACTGTGGAATGTGATATGATGACAATAAAAGTTTGTTCAAAAAAAAAAAAAAAAAAATTGTTCATTTTATCACTTAGGTACTCTAAAGGTGCAGTTCCATTATGTCATTTTTGACGTCATTTTTGACGCATCTTTGTCATCAAATGACTGGCTGCCTCATAAGTTTACAGGCCCAGTGCATTATCCTTGAACAGAGGTGTGTTGTGCGCAAACGTCTCATTATGTTTCGGTTCCATTATGTCACTTTTGACGTGTCATTTGTGACGAGTCATCAGATGAATTCATAAATGACATGATGGAATCGCGTTATGACGCCTTTTGTTCAAAAAGTGACGCGATGACAAGGTCTTGTCATCGCGTCACTTTTTGACCAAAAGGCGTCATAACGCTGTTCTATCATGTAATTTGTGAATTCGGGACCGGTGACAGGGATAGAATGGACTGAGGTAGAATGGGACTGAAGCAGAATTGAACTGAGGCAGATTTGGACTGAGGCAGAATGGGACTGATGCAGAATGGGACTGAGGCAGAATGGGACTGAGGCAGAATGGGACTGAGGCAGAATGGGACTGAGGCAGAATGGGACTGAGGCAGAATGGGACTGAGGCAGAATGGGACTGAGGCAGAATGGGACTGAGGCAGAATGGGACAGAGGCAGAATGAGACTGAGGCAGAATGGGACTGAGGCAGAATGGGACTGAGGCAGAATGGGACTGAGGCAGAATGGGACTGAGGCAGAATGGGACTGAGGCAGAATGGGACTGAGGCAGAATGGGACTGAGGCAGAATGGGACTGAGGCAGAATGGGACTGAGGCAGAATGGGACTGAGGCAGAATGGGACTGAGGCAGAATGGGACTGAGGCAGAATGGGACTGAGGCAGAATGGGACTGAGGCAGAATGGGACTGAGGCAGAATGGGACTGAGGCAGAATGGGACTGAGGCAGAATGGGACTGAGGCAGAATGGGACTGAGGGAGAATGGGACTGAGGCAGAATGTGACTGAGGCGGAATGGGACTGAGGCAGAATGGGACTGAGGCAGAATGGGACTGAGGCAGAATGGGACAGAGGCGGAATGAGACTGAGGCAGAATGGAACTGAGGAAGAATGGGAAAGAGGCAGAATGGGACGGGCAGAAGTGGACAGAGGCCGCCAAAAAATTCTGCCTCAGTCCGTACAGCGTACTATTCCAGTCCCCCGACCCATGAATTCAACTGATGACTCGTCACAAATGACACGTCAAAAGTGACACAATGGAACCTCAACTTAATGAGACGATTGCGCACGACATACGGCTGTTCAAGGATAATGCACTGGCCTGTAAACTTATGAGGCAGCCAGTCATTTGATGACAAAGATGCGTCAAAAATGACGTCAAAAATGACATAATGGAACCGCACCTTAAGGGTTGGCAAGAGAGATACCTACACAAACTGTGCATATGAACTAAGACATCCATGTGCCTTCCATTCATCAATTTCATCCTTTCATTAATTTTGGGTCTTTCAATTCGGTGCACAAATCTCATGCATTTTGAGATGTGTTGGAACGCAAGATGATGCACATCTTGATTTTTCCCAATTGGTGAAATTCATTGACAAAAGTGGGCCCGCGGGGGACCAAAAGGATCTGTGGGAATCCAATTAAATGAGGAAGCGGACTGTACTTCCTTTGGTACCGACCGAGGATTTGCATTTGCGGGAACAATGACGTTCATGACACATGACATTTGACGTTCAACTTAAATGTTGAGATTTTTTGAAATAAATTAATTAATAGAAATAAACAAAGAAATGGCGGGATCCACGCAAAAGAGTGATCAGAACGGGACGCGTATTTGATTAATCTATACGAATCGGGCACTTTTCCATTTAACCCTATGCAAAAGTCCCGAGCCACAAAAAGGCAGGAAAACACTCTGAACATAGAAAATGGGTTAGGTAAGGTTAGTTAGGCGAGGTTAGGGCAGGTTAGGTTGGTTAGGTTAAGTTTGGTCAGCTTTATTTTGCTTTTTTGTCCAAGCGCCAAATCGGGACATTGCCCGGTTCGAAAAGATAAAAAAAAATACACATCCCGGACCACGCTAATCATGGCATGGCCAACGTTTAAAGTGCAATTAGCTACATTGGGTCACGGGTGTGCTACATAAATAGACCCACTTTGTTTGTCTCTTGGGCTATTGGACAAGGCAGAGATTCTCACCAGCAAAACTCAGCTCATATGACAGCTCATTCATAACAAGGCATTCAATTATCCATCATATTCGCTCTCAGGCATGTTCCAGTTGGCGTCATATTTTTTTTCAGATTTTGGCGGCTGGGGGACTTTTTACACTTTTTTGCTGGGGGACACCAGGCGATGGGCGGAACCAAGAGCAGGTTAAGGTAGGGTAGGAAAGGTTAGGTTTGGTCAGTTCAGGTTGAAATATAGCTTTACAATTTTTCGTTAGTGGTGTATAAATGAGGTTTTGTTGCAATGACGTCAGTGCAACCTGCGATTTCGGTAGATTTCGAAAATACGCAACCTGTGCCATGATTCACCAAGAGTGGTTGGAACGTCTGGCAGCCAGGAAACTTAATTCTTCAGAATCCTCAAAAGTAGAAGTCGTCAAGGAACTGAGAGGTCATGACGGACTGTGTGCTGAGGTCTATCGTATATGGTTCCACGGTAGGTCAGCCTGGTAGAAAAGCGGTACAGCTTTTCCATTGCAACTTTGCTCGGGTGTTGCAAAATTTTGCAGGAATCATAGAGAAGCCAGGAAGCATCTCATTCGCGCCTGATTCCAAGCAGGCGACTTTGTTGTCAACCCGATTCCCATCTCCAATCCAACCAGAGTGCACGTCGAAAATCGCGAAAATTGCTGTCATTTCGGATGTTTTGGGTGGATTCATGAGATTTTGGTGCTGGATGAGAGCCAAGAAAATGAGAAATCCGAAACCCATTTCGGTCAGTGGCTCCATAGGGTCCGTGTCTAGCACAGTGGCTGACAAAAATCACACTTAGGTACCTACTGGGCCTGACAAAGATCTTGAAAAGTCATATTAATGTCAGCGCTTTGCTTTTTACATCAGCAAATAGCGTCCTGCCATGTACCGAATGAAACCATGCTCCATGTTGAAAGCACGGTGGCACACCTTTTTTCTGACAAGTAATTTTTTTCGCATATATTCAGCATTTTTCAATTTGAGCATAGAACGACCCGCCGGAACGTGGAAGGACTTGGTCTTGCGACGTCATCTCCGTTCGGATATGTGACCGATGTGGTACGAATATCATGTTGCTGGGAGAACATTACATTCATCCATCGTTACTACGTGTATTTTCTCTGATAAGGAACGTTCCGACGGAACAATGCAAATACTTGGCTGTGCCACGTGGCTGCCATTTGGATATGCGTCGGTGTAGCGCCAGGTGTTGTCCACTGTGGCAGGAGATGGTTTTCCCACGTGGTAACGATTTGTTTTCCACCGTGGTTGGGACGCGGCATGCTCCCGTGGCAGGAATGCTGTTTTCCACCGAGGCAGGAAAGGAGACTGTGGCAATCATGTCCCCGTCACGGTCACGTTCTTTCCACCGTTAAAAACCGTTTCTGCCATGGTGATATGCCACGTTCCTGCCACGGTGGAAAATAACATCCCTGCCATGGGAACATACCATGTCCCAACCACGGTGGAGAAGCACGGGGGAAAGCCACATTCCTGCCACAGTGGCCAGTACCGTGGTGCCATACCGACCATATCCAAATGGCAGTCACGTGGCACAGTCGAGTGTTTGCCATGTTCCGGCGGAATATTCCTGCCACGTTCCTCTGCTACTCGAGTTACTGAATATTCAATGCAGTCGCCAGCAAACAGACAGATACGGGAGTGGACTGACTCAGCAAGATCGTTGACATTGGGCCGATTTTTTAAACGAAGCCCATCTTTTAGGCCGCGGATTCTTTCTTTTTTAAATGCAACTCTGTCCACAAAAGGAAAAGAATCCGCTGCCTAAAAGATGAGCATCGTTTAAAAAATCGGCCCATTATGGGTCCGTCCAGTTAGGTAGCCCATGACCAATTTATGGCACACGGATCAACCCCTTATATGCCATTTTTTCTATCATGAGATCGTGACGCACGACATCGAAAGCCTTGGAAAAGTCAATCGTAACAGCATCAACGCATAAGCGATTGTTCATGGCACTTGCAATGGACAATGGCACAACTCAGGACCTCAGTAAATGCAGTTAACTGAGTGGCGCAGGAGTATCCAGGACAAAACCCATGCCGAGCGCCAATGAGTTGCTTATTTGATTCAAGGTACTCCCGAATGTGTTGTGCGACAATATCAAACCATTATCAAAGTTTTTTTGGGTGCAGAGAGGCGTTCTTTGTCAAAGCGAGAATGCACGAAGATGGAAACACAATGTGGACGATCGGGTTCGTTTTTTCGGTCGGGTGCCCGGCTGCCACATTCAAAAGTAGAGCACTGTTCTACTTTCGTTGTGTTTTTCATCCGTGTTGGCGACTGCACGCACTTGCTGTCTTGCATTGCATTTGCGGGTCCACACATTCGCGATTTTGTCGCGTTGTCGTGTCGTCGCGCGCGAAAACGTTGTCCGATGCAACGACATTGCCATGTGTGAAGAACGAATCATAGCGCGTCCACACATTCGCGATTTTGTCGCGTTGTCGCGTCGTCGCGCGCGTAAAAGTTGTCGGGTGCGACATCATCGCATTGCGTGTAGTACACTCTGCATGGTGATTCGTTCTTCACACGTGCGGCAATGTCGTTGCACCGGACAACGTTTTCGCGCGCGACGACGCGACAACGCGACAAAATCGCGTATGTGTGGACGCGCTATCACCATGCATAGTGTGCAACACACAAGGCGATGTTGTCGCACCGGACAACATTTACGCGCGCGACGACGCGACAAAATCGCGAATGTGTGGACACGCCAAGGCAGGTCGTCATCATCTTCATCATGAAGGGATGGAAATTGGAAATGAAGGAAAGGTGGGGAATGAGCGACAGCGGCAGGTATAGGAGAGGGGGAGGAAACGAGTAGTATATACCTACAGGGTAGACCAAAAGTCTTTGGCCATAGGAAATATGAAAATTTGCTGTTTTACCATAATTTTCTGATCAGAAACGTTTTTTAAATCTAACCAAGTCTCTCACCACTTTAATCGAAACACCATGTGCACATTTTGGGATGTTTTTGGAAAGTTTTTGGCCATGGCAAAAATGAAAATTTGCTTTTTTATCATATTTTGTGATTTTTGTGACTTTTCGAGGTACCACTGCAGATGTCACCACTTTATTCGGTGCTAAACTTTCCGATTAAAGTCTTGACATCCGTGGTTAGAGCTAGAAAACGTTTCAGATCGCAAAATATGATAAAAATAGCAAAGAAAACATTTTTTCCTGTGGCCAAAGACTTTTGGGCTACCCTGTAGTTGCGAGTTGCGGGTCGGACGCATTATTTTGAAGCGGTAAAGAAAAAAATCGTTGAATTGTCGAAGCTGACCCCCAGACTTCATGATGCCGCGAATTTTGAGTTAAAAAACGATTATTTATGGCAGAAAGGGGCAATGTGAGACTCAGGATTACCACCAACCTGGAAAATCTGGAACACTCAGCCATTTTTAAAGACCCTGGAAAACCGAAAACAATGCAGGTAATTTTGGAAAACACCATCTGAAAAAAATCTGTGAATTTTCAAAAGCAAAATTGTGAAAAGTCAGGGAATTCTCAGCACAATTGGATTAATAAATCTGGCATCTTTTTCTCCTGGATTCCATCAAGAAAATGAAAGCGAAGTCAATCGCAGACGACAAAATTTTGCTCGTCACTCATGAGTTAAATGACTTTTTCTGTTTCCAATGCCTGAAAGGCTCAGCCAAGGTGAAAACTTCAACGGCCATATTCCCTGTTGCAACTCAAACTCACCCTCAATTGATACACAAGTGAGGGTGAGTTTGAGTTTGAGGGTGAGTGGATTATGTTTCCCCAATATTTGAGGCCCAGCTGGCCCTTACGTAGATGCCACATGAGGGCCAACTGTGTCGCTATGGCAACGTGATCAATCATGAATTTTCTCCATTCAATACAATTTGGGCTCGCTTTTCTGCACAGCTATCGAATGCGATTTTATGAGGCTGATATGAATGAACGGTGTGTGCACGTGTTTGCTTGAAAGTATTTATGAATGAAAGTATATTTACTAGCACAAGGTACCTATTTAGGTGCGCCACTTCGTGGCATCGGCATAATTTCGAAGGCATCGATCAAACAGAAACGAATTCAAACCGTTTCCATGGTTACCGTTTTGTTTGATTTATCGTCTTTGACATTGTTCCTTAAGTCGACGCCTTTGTTCAACAAGTGTGCGTTTTGGCTTCATGTACGTGCATATTCACTTCTGAAAGAGTTGTCATTTTTGCAAAAGCAATTTTCCTGTGCGTTTGGTTTGTTGACGTTTGGATTCTGTTCGGCCGTCGGGTTTTCTCGGCCGCCGTCTTTTTTTTCGAAACCGACCGAAATCGCAGGTTGCACTGACTTCATGCTTTCATGCAGACATTCTGAAAGCACATTTGATCAAAGGAAAACTCGAAAGCGTATTTCGGCAGCGGCATCGGTGGACAAGTGGTCAAGGCACTGGACGACTAATCCGACGCATGGGGATCGTTTCCTGCAGGGACTGATTTTTTTTAGATTTTCCTGGCTGGGAGACTTTTTTCCATTTTTGCGGCTGGGGGATACCAGGCGGTAGGCGGAAACCAAGAGCAGGTCAAGGTAGGTTAGGAAAGGTTAGGTCAGGTTGAAATAGCTTTAAAATTTTTCGTTAGTAGTGTGTAAATGAGGTTTTTGTTGGGATGACGTCAGTGCAACCTGCGATTTCGGTGGGTTTCGAAAATACGCCGCCGGCCGCCGCCGCCTCTTTGTTTCGAACGAACTTTCGTGAGTGATGTCACAGAACCGAGCGTCACGTGAGCGAGCAGGCGGAGCTTGCTGTTTCTGCTAATTATGCCTGTCTTCAACTTACCTTGGTAGCTACTCTGATTGTAAAGTTCTATCAAAAGAACAGCTATTGGTGTCATTTTGTTGTCCGAAAAACGTTTTGCTCTTGCAGTGAAGCCTCATCAAGCCGCGTCAGAATGGACAGATTTTTGTCGGCTGACTTTTTCATATCGTCTGTCCAAAATATATTGTCTCTCCAAAACAATGGCGTTGATAATTGCTTTTTTTTTTTTTTTTTTATCTGCGGGGTCCCAACGCCAACAGCAAAAAGTGGCGCGACCCCTCATCGCCGACACGAATGAGACCCAATTATTGGGCGAAACGTCATTTCCAAACCCAAAGTGGGATTGCAATGTGCAAGAAAGTGAAGTTTGAAGAAATGGTACCTATGCAAGCAGAGTATCGACGTGGATACAAAGTTGCAGTTGCAATGGCAGCATTCACAAGCCAAAAAAAATAAATAAATAGGTAAATAAATAAATAAAAATTGATAGCGTGTAAACATACCAGGTCATTTTTCAAGCGTCATCGAAACTTGTCTCAGAAATTTCGCCGTCGAATAGCCTACAACGAAGTCAGATCTCAGTCGGATAAACAAGTGAGTTCCAATTGAAATGGAATAAGTAAAGCAGCACACCTAGCACGCACACAAGTATTTTCATAATTTGGTGCAAATAATTTCCTCCATAGCGAAAAAAGAAGAAGAAAAGAAAGAAGGCAACAATAAATAAAGGTGCTGACTGCTGAACAGTACCTACCTACTGCACACCTTTCAAGCGAGGCAAGTTTAGGAGAAATTCCTGTCCTACATATGTGAAAAAAAACTCCTACCTAGAAAATCGCTCCTATCACAGCCGAGAAATGCATAAGCCGAATAATGAGAAAGCTCAGGACTGGACTCCAAAGCAAGAGAACAACAGGTGGTGCTTCAAGAAGCGGGCTGGAAGTTCTCGCGCCGAAGCGGTAAGAAGACCTTTCCAGCCCAATTCTATCAGCACCGCTGCTGAAAGTTTTGGAGTGAACGAAAACGTGGGGAGCAATTTGTGGGGACAGAAGCGTGATGCTGTCACCAAGGGGCAAGAAGCTCATGCATCATCACGTGCTGCAAGCGAAGTGAGCCTATACTTTATAAGGGACAAGAATTTTTCCTCTGACAGCTTTAGCATTTCAGAAGTGATGCCAAGCTTGTTCCAAATGAAAATATATTGATTAATGAAGGAGAACCTATCAACATTTTTATGCAGTAGGGGAGGAATAAATGTAACTTTGTCACCTGACCTAGTGCAACCTGTGTTTTGAGATAGGGCTGAAGTAAGTTCACTCCAGCCACCATCACCAAGAATGCATTTTTTAAATATTGAGATGCCATGGAGCTGTCTTCTCATGCTCAGAGTCTCCCAGCCAAGTTCCTCCCGGAGGGTAGTGACGCTAAACTGAAAGCTGAAATTTCCTGTAACGAACCTAACAGCTCTGCGATGAACCGCCTCCAGTGCATTAATATGGCACTGGAGATGGGGCTCCCAGGTTGATGTGGAGTATTCTAGAATTGATCGGACAGTTGAAAAGTACAGGATTGACTTAACCTTGATCGATGCATATGAGTAATGTCTAATTAGGAATTTGTAGTTGATTGGTGGCACGCTTGACTAGTTGGGAAATGTGCTCACTCCAGTTAAGTTTTGGATTGAAAAGCAGACCAAGATATTTGACGGAATGTGGTCTCGGCAAAGAAGTTGTACCAACCACATAATCATAACAAACAGGTAAGGATGAGGCAAATGACATTACAGAGGTCTTGGCAACGTTTATTTCCATGGAATTTTCCGTACACCAATTTTGGATGGAGTTGAGGTCGTCCTGAAGAAATTTCGAATCGACAGAATATTGCTCCAATGTTCTCCTTTGCACATCATTGGGAGTGACGAACTGTTTTGGACAGACGATCTGAAAAAGTCTGCCGACAAAAATCTGTCCATTATGACGCGGCTTCAGACGCCGAAATCATAGTTCACACAAAGAAACACTGCACATTCACACAACAAACCTGTGTCTAAAAATTAGTCATTCAATGTACGAGTCTAGTTCTGCTATTTAACTATTAGGATATAGTTTATCTTATGCGAGTAAGATCCGACTAATTTAAT
>JASGXE010016366.1:0-11147 GCA_030068105.1 Sinentomon sp. SZTP_YWyxl
CGAGATTTTACCCATCCCGTGCCAGATCTCTCTCCAATGAAATGGATCTGGCTGAATGCCTGCAATCTGAGAGAAAACAAAGTACCTAGGTAGGTACATACCTTGTGTTTTGAATTTTTGAAATATTGGGTAAAATGGCTGATCCACTTCTCTTCCCGAAAAGCGCATGGCTAAAAATATACAAGCTCAATATCCCATGGCAATTTCAAGATATGTGCAATTTTTCAGCAGCAATGAGATAACAATAGGTAGCAATACAACTTTGCAACCAGCATGCGAAATTAGGCAGCAGAAATCACTGGGAAAACAAACCTCTACACCAGATAAAGACGACATTTCTGGCAAAGGAGTTTCAGGTACTTTTGTCAATTGGCACTGAGCAAAGAGCTTATCAATATGATCCACCTGCATGAGAATCAACTCCCAGAAACCCTCAAGGTCCCTTTTGGTCACTGGAAAAGGTTCATCTGGTCCCTGAACCTGTCAAAGAGAAATGAAGTGAAGACAAGTTGGTGACTTCCCAAAGCAAGTTGGTGCACAACCAGTGAAAATTCAATTGACAGGCAAAATCATTGGCTAAGTGAAATGAATGACCAAAAAATCATGAATCTAAATTTCGTGATTGTGATTGTCACTTTTAGACGATGACTAATCATTTGGGACAAAATAATATTTATTCCACACATTCGCCTGACATTTAAAATCCTTTTTTTAATTTTAGTGAATAAAATGAGCACTTAAATGACCAGAAATATCGAGAAAGAAATGCAATTAAAGCAAATTTAGCCAATTGATAAGACTTAGGTAATTGATTCCTGAGAATTGCTGACTTCATTGGATTCAACAGAAAATTTTACATCAGGCGGATAATTTCACTGAAGATTGCATGAAAAAAAAAAAAATAAGATAGACCCAACCATTTTGAAAACGGCATCACCGTTTTGGGGCTTTCATCCAATTTTCAATATGTCCTCCAATGTACAATTTCATGCTAAACAAGTTCAAAGAGGGAAGCCTACCTGCCCAGCAAAAGAGCCACAGGAATCTCAGCAAACTTCTAATTTTTCTTATTTGAGCTGTTTTTCATCACAAAGTCTCGAAAAATTTCTTTTGCCTCCTGAACAAAAAATTTTTCATCACAGTCGCGAGAAATGTCTTTTGCCGCCTGACAAAAAGTATTCCGAGACTATTAAAATTGAAATGCTGAAAATTTCTTTCAACACGACACATTCTTTCTACGCAAAAATAATTTCTCCACAGGAGCTCAAAACCACTGGGAACAAATACCAAATGCTAATTTTCAGGAGAAACAAGAGACACAAAAACCATCAGCCACATTCCCCATTCTCACTCACTTCAACTCAATAGCCAATGTAGTGCACAGATTTGTGTGGGTAAAATTTGATTTCTATGTCGGCCTGCAATAACACTCCTTCACATTGTTGCGAATAAGGGGCATCCTTCTATTGAATTGCAGGGTTGGAAAATAATCTGATTCTTTAAAAACATTCAATATTTATGGGTTTTTAATGGATCGATTTTTAATGAAAAATACGATTTTTATTTTTCCTCTTTGTGTTTTATAAGCCCGTAGAATTAAATACCCAAAGAAAACTGCATTGGAGCACCATTCCAGGATAAGCTAGCATCTTTAACGTATCAACATTCAAAACGTAGAGCTCAAGTGCAACAGGTCTCCTGAAAGAACAACCTCCACAGCAAAGAGCCCTGACATGGCAAAATGGGAGAAAAGAAAACATGCGGCTGATCAAATTCTACAGAGACCACAACTCTTGTTTCTGTCTGTGAATCTCAACCTTCATCAGTTGCCATCTTCAGGCAAACACCGAGGGATGAAATTGTCACAACAACCGTGAGTTATGGCCTAAATCCACTCAAAAAGTCCAGACAGTCTTCAGTAAATAACATGCGTCTGCAGATTTAAGTAACACATTCGAACATGGCAGGTTTTACCTGGCAGGTCTAAGATAACCCTCTTGCAAAAAGATAAAAACAAAACCTGAAGAAAAAAAGAACAGAAGCAACTCACCAAATTTTGATTGCAGAGCTCCTCGAACTGCTTCATCTTTTTGCTGACCAACAATCTCGCCTGACCAATGGCAGCCCTCAGTTCGCCAACCTGTTCGTCGCTGAGATTCGGATCAGATAACAGCAATTCATTTTCTTCGACAAGTTTAATCAGTCTAGTTTTATGAGTTTGATGCAGCTGAAGAGAAGCAAAAGTCAAAAAGAATGATTATTCAGAACCTTCTTTAGATTCAGTGTGAAACTACAAAACAACTGGACTGGAAAAAACCACTGGGTACCTACCTAAGTGCTGCAACTTTTTTTTGCCGGTGACATTGATTGTGCCTGGGCACAAAATAGCCTACTCAGGTATCTATCCGGAACGTGGAAATGCAGTGCCTAGGCCTACATGTGGATGTGATAGAGAAATTATGAATACCTATCTGATCTTGCTCTTTCAGGTTGAACATCCCCCCAAATCACCTGACATCTGCTCACTCAAACACAAAATAAACGAAGAAAAAAATAAAACAAACTTGATTTTCGGAATTTCTACAGTAGGCGTAGAGATCATTGTTTCTTAAAGTCTATCTTCTGGCAGAGTTATCATTGCCAGCAAGCATCAATCAACAGAAATGCCATTGAACCATTCGTAGGTAGGTAGGTATGCAGTGATTTAGTTCTAATCCATACAAAGGCCAACTGTTACTTTTGTAAGTGAATATCCTGGCCCAAGAAAGAGTGAAGACCACGAACACTTGGTAGGTATCTTTCAGGTTGAACATTCTCCTGATCCTAAATCTCGATTGTCTTTAGGCTAGTTATTTAGGTAAACTTTGTCCAACTCATGTTAAAGAAGGTTCCTCATGGTTGCCACAAAAATATGTTTTGTTTTTTCCAGGAGTCTCCAGGAGCTACTGGCGTGACCGTGATGGTGGGTCTGGCGGCACAGTAATCCAGAGATCAATCCAAGAACCCAGTAATCGGGGTCTTGGGCAGAGCCCCAGCGGGGTTCCAAGGGGCAGAACCCCTGGTGGGGGGTTTGGGGGGCTGAGCCCCCCAAAAGTGGAAGAAATTTTGAAATTTAAAGGTTCATTTGTGGGTAAAATTGGTATTCCAGAGGCCAAATTTCCCACAACGGCGAGCCAACAGCACATGCCAGGGAGGGGCAAGCAAGCCGAAGGAGTAGAAAAAGTCAAACATTGGAGCGATAACTGATAAGCCAATAGATCTATGTTTGGCCACTTTTTAAAAATTGAAATGAGTCCTCAAATGAATTTATTATCACTGGACATGTCCAAAAATTTCCAGGAGAATAACCACTTTTTCCAGGATATTCCAGGGGGCTTTACAAATTCCAGGATTTCTAGGAGGTGTGGCAACCCTGGTTCCTGGTTAAAAACAAGCCTCACCCAACTATTGTAGTTTTAAACATGTCTCTATGGAATCTTGTTCAGGTTTAACCAGTCAAGTGCGACCGACGTGTCTCGCAGCGATTTGGTATTTCACTGCACTGACGTCAGTGCTGTGAAATGCCAAATAGTAATTCAGTACTTGACCGGTTAGGCCTAATGAATATCCTGGCCCAGGGGTTCTTACCACTTTTCACGAGCAACCCAATTTGATCAGAATTCAGAGACCAGTAAAATCCATAACTTCTGCAAGGTTTCTCCTCTGAAATTGTGTGCTACTGATTTTGAAGGTTACATGCAGGTGCACTTCAGCAAGTTCCTCAATGGGCTGCATGTGCAATGTTGGCCAGATCCTAATTCAAACTCGTTCATTTCAAACTCGTGACGGTCAGTTGTGGATCTGGTATAGGCCTACACGAGTATGGGTTTGAGAAAACTATTGAAAGTGTGTTTGGAAAATATGCTCAATGAGCATTGTTCAGTGCTGTTCAACTTGATCCTGCAACTTGGATCCTGCAACTGGGTTTCATTGCTTGCCAAGTGACTGTGACTCTTTTTGCAGTCTCAAGTTTGGATTGCGACCCATAGGTTATGACCATCTGTCCTTGAGATATTACCTTGCCATTGCTGAGGTCCTTGATTGCATTCCTTTGCAATCCCAGGAGAGTAGAAGAGGCCTCCCATGCACGAACATGAAGAGGTAAAGAAAGTCGCACCCTGTTGTCTGGAGGACTGCACATTTGATACATAGGTATCTAGAACGCTGGGTGTTTGCATCTGCTTATCTGCCATCATTTTGAATTTTTCATTTTCAAAATTTGTGTTTTGATTTTCCAAGCATGCCTGTGCTACAGGCATCGACAAAATTTGTTTGTATTTTAAATTATTAAAATCTTTTAAATTTATTACCTGCATAGGTAGGCTCACCACTTCGAACAATTTCAGCAGTGACAAATTAATCGCCACAAAGAATTTAGAGAATCTTTAAAATGGTAAATAAAAATTTGTGTTTCTGATGTCTTAACTTGGATTCTATGCAGTTAAGTGCAAAAAATGGTGCACTTGCCTGCCAATCACATCCCAGGTTACCACAGTGTAACTTTTCTGACCTTGGCTGGCTCGGATGAAAAGAAATGAAGTGAGTTTGAGACTTGCGACTTTCCCAATCAGAACACAGCACTTGCACAGATATCAAACATCAAGTGCATGACTTAGGTTCAGAAACCCAACTGTATCACAGGATGAAAGTGTCCAAAGACAAAATGCAGAACGCTTGAGTTGCATCTGCAAAGTACCTACACCACCAAATCCAGACAAATTTAGGAACAGGTGATCATAGATGTACAGGTGATCAGGGATGATGGGTGTGCGGAAGCCTTTCCTTATTCACGTGGAGACATGCAAAAAACACCAGACACATCATGTCGGTTGGGGTACACAGGTACAGCCAATTAAAAACACGATGGAAAAAAGAGGTACCAACCTCTCCTGCCACACAGGTAAGAACAGAATTGCTCCAAGAAAAACAAGAATATTGTGTAAGTGCTACCTACCTTCACAAAAAATTCGCCATCTTTGGACTTAGAAGGCTCAGCGCTAACGTTGCCATTGATTTCAGCTATTTCGGCTCCATTCTTGAGCTCAGTCGGAGCTGCTGGAACTGTCGATTCCACAGAAGGTGAACAGATCAAACCCTCTTCCAAAATCACAGGAGGTTCATGACGCACTGTCTTTGGACTTCTAGCAGGTGACACACTCAGCTGCTCCCGAAATTCGGGACGCAGATGTCTCAGGACGGGCAGGGAATATAGTTCGGCTTCAGTCGTAGCAGGAAGACTGTGATATTCACCATTGGCGTACAATTTGGGGCTTGCTTGTTTTTGAACTAAGCTGACACCATTTGAGGAGCCATATAGCCTTTCTATTCTTTGGGCAATGAATGATTTTCCGTTAGAGGAACTGACACCATTAGGCCTACTTTTCATCACAGTATCGCTTTGTTCAATAATAGAATAAAACGGTGTCACTGATCCATTTTGGTGACGGTCGTCTCCATCGGCTCCACCACCATTCACTAAATGGACATGCTCACCATCTCCATTTGCAACGTGATGTCTGAAGTCTGGTGACAGTGACATGATACCTTCATGGTGGGTTTCAATTTTCCGAGCATTAGGGCGTGAAGGACTCATGTCGCGTACAATCTTAGAACCGTCTCTCATGGTATAGTTATTAAGGCTCGTGTAACCACTGATGGAGCACGACAGGCTAACATATGAAGGACGCTTTGTGGGACTAGTTTTTGGACTGCCATTCTGGAAGGCAGCCTGTTCTGGTGGGGCAAGATGGTCACCATTCGTAAGCTTTCTTGGAGTACCTCCGAGGCCATTGAATCTTTCAACAGTTCTCTTGACGTAATCTGCAGACATGGTGCTGTCCTCTTCTTGGATGTCATAAAATGTTGTATGATGGGTCACAACGGGAGAGCCTGGGGTTTTCTCCTTTCCCCTCGATGTGTGAGAGCTAACGACACTTACACTGATTGCTGTCCGCTCGGAAAATGAACCCTCTGTAGCAGCTAAATGTAGGGAAGAACAAAACAAAAGGACGACTGATTTGCAGTATATAAATAAATATGGCAATTCAGTACCATGTGCCAAAGCAGCGTGACAGAGTTAGGTACCTATGTATTTCAATATTTCAAGTAAAAAAAAAACAATAGATTTGTTAAATTTGCTTCACCCTCTCCCATACTATTATCAAGGGCAGGGAGGACGGTCGGAATTTCCCCGTTGTCAGCGGTTGTGCCCGTTTACTTCAAATTTGAGAAATTAGAGGATGCCTTGGTGATCAAGTCCAGTGAGTGCGGCAAATCTTTCAAGAGGATTCCAACACAAATGATTCATCTTTGGAACCCTTTCAAAGGCGAATCCACATAGAGTTTTTAAAAAACCCAGAATCAACAAATGCATTTTTCAAAGAAAATCTTGCAAACTTGCAACATGTGGTCTCTCCATAAAAAATACGATCTCATGAAGGCATCTGAGTTTGCTGATTTCGACAAGTGTTCGGCGCAGAGAAAATGCATTCCTGCCATATTCTTAATTCTATAAATGGATTCCCCCCCTTTTCTTGGCTTTATGTGATGATGGACTCTCAATGATGACCATGGTTCAGTAAGTTCAGTCCTCGGAATCTGGCATAGGCATACCCCATTGTCACTCAGACTCAGCTTCAAATCTATGCTAATTCGGTGGATAGATTTGTGTTGTGAGCATTTCAATTTCTATGCATATCGCTGCTACCTTTTGCTTTGTTGCAAGGGATAATCTATCTGTTAAATTGGCTATTGCGTCAAAGTTGAGTGTGAGTGAATGAGGAATATGGCCACTGGAGTCATGTGGGCTCATTTGGTGAGGTTTTGAGTATGTATACGACTGAGATTTGTCTCAATACAAAGTAGCCATGTGATTTTGTGATGTTCCAACATGATGTTGTGACAGTCACATGATGTTCGAACTAACGCGAGGTAAACTAGCAATGAAATTATGTCAAAGATGCACATATTTGGCGAGAGTTGAAAGGAAGGAAACACTTGTGGCATCTTTATAATCCAAGTTGTGCATATCTTACAAGTTTCTCCATACAGCAAAATCAGGTTACATCACTTTTGTTAATTGTCTGGCTAGGTACCATCTTGAACCACAGGGCAGGCCTAAAGAATTAGTTCATGTTTTCTTTTCGTATGAACAATGATTTGTCGTCATTCAAGGTTGTTTGGACAAATTGCTCGAGACATAGGTATCTACCTGCCCACAGGTCCATTAGATAAAAGTTTCCAGAGTCTCTTCCTCCTGTAATCATGCAAGATTCTGATACTGCCATGAAACACCCAGGCGCTAATTGGAGGCACAACTGCCCAAAGATGCTCTCACACTTCTTGGAACCACTTTCACAAACCATCGATTTGATATTTTATTTCTTTATGCTGGTACCTACAGCTCATTCCACTTGAAGATATGAGCTGAGAATGCTCACAAGTATGCTTATAGGGAATCCATAATTCCTGCAACAATGAAAAACCGATGGAGAACTGGGGATTTACTAGGGATTCGGCACAGAAATCAAAGTCTCGGTGATTGTTTGAATGGAAAAGTGAGAAGCATTCTCAGTTTATATCTTCAAATGGAATGAGGTGTGCATATCTACTTCCTTTGCATAACAAGGGTCGTCATTGAAACACTGTGCCACTTCGGATTGCTGAATCCATAAACAGTCCTATTCTGCTGGGCACATCTGAATGAACAATTGAAATTGTCGACCCTGGAACAACCATGCTTTTCCAGAACAGGAAAAACATCCAACATTTTAGGTACCTGCATCTGTATCTATACTTGCCCATCAAAGAGGCCTGGGCCACTTGGGTCAAAGAGGGGGCATTAGTATGGCTGGTGATTTACCTGATGAAGCTGATCATACATCATGCTTGCAGTATGCAATACTTACACATGCTGCTTCCTAACATAATCCCAGCATGCGAGCCATTATTGTCCAGAGTTGCATTGGACAGTGTTGCTTGCATTCTGGCAGCGTTTTGCAAGAAACAAATCACAAGAATTCTTGTGCTCTGTTCACAATATCTGAGGCAATTGCCATACAGGGCAACACGTATGGTCTGCGTAATTTTTTTCAGCAATCAGCTTCATCAGGTAGGTATGTAGGTACCTAGATCACAACCCATACCAATGCGGAGGGTTGTTTTGCTGGCTGCTCACACCGATATCCACTATCCAGCAAAAGCTGTTGAGATCGGGGGAACAAAGCAGGGTTTGCTCTGTTCCCAGTATGTCAGCCTAGGCCTAGATGTTGTTTTGGAGGTGTGTGTCGATTCTGAAACGGAAGTGATATGCCTTACCTGCCAAGTATCTAGGTAGGCCTACCTATTACCGTAGGTACTGGGACAAAACATGTGGTTGCTAATATTGCTTCCCATTTTCTTACTTGTGGTTGGCTGCTTTTGCAACACTTGCCCATGATTTTACCTAGGATCACAAATTTCCAATATGGTTGTGGATTTTTGATAGGTAGGTATGTCTTGCTGTTTCTGCGTGGTTTGCTCCGTGCACTCATGTACGCTTTGCTGTTTACTGGCTCAATTTCACTAACTGATCGTAATGGGTGGCTGCTGCTAGGGCTGTGTGCAACCGTAAGTTTGGTTCATTGTATGCTATCATGTTTGTATGGAGTTGTTTTTGGTCAGAAAAATGAACAGGTACCTACACACCTATGAATAATTTTCATGCTATTACAAATGTCAAAATGGAATGGGGAATACTGGATATTTTTGTAATAAAATTTGGAAATCACATGAAAATGATAATTAAACAATACCTTCCAAACTATGTAGGTACAAAACAGTGAGCAAAAAATGTTGAGAAAAAAAAAACACCAACCTGTGCTGCCTGAATGTTCACTAGATTCAACATCAAGTGAGCAACTGCCAATCGATTCAACTGAAGCCATCTTTGAAACCTTTTCAATCAATTTGCTGTGAATGTTGAGGCTATGTGGCCGTTTAGCTTGCTCCTCACTGAAAAACAAACCAGAAGGCAATGCTTCACAGAAGTAGCCAACTTAGGCTGCACCGATGCTGGCTAGGTGGCCATTGTAGTTTTTTCGCATAGACACTTGGCATTCAAATGGAAAGCTAAGAATTCTTTCTACCTGTATCATATGGTAAAGGGGAATTAAAGGCAAACTTCAGGTAGGTACCAACCCACCTTCCTATCCAGATAAAAAAAATTGTTATCAGTTTTCAGTTCTCTTCTATTCCCATGAAGGATGTAAGGCCCACACAGTAAACACATTATACAGGGTGTCCATAAAGTCTCTACCCATAGGAGGTGGTAGGTTTTTCGTAGTGTTCCCAGAAGGGAAAAAATTTGAAAAATGGCACCTCAAAAGGTACTCAGAATGGACAATTTTTGAAAAAAAAAATACTGGCATAGCTTTTGACGCACCATCCGCACGCCCCTTTTGATATCCACGATGTTATTGAACAATCATGTTGCATAAAATTCAAGAGTGCATTTCTTCACTGCAAATTCCAACTTCCAACTGTTAACATAAAAAAAAAAACTGCTTTTTTTTCTTCAATTTAGCACACGCAATTTAGCACAGCAACATAACACAACAATAGGCGAAATACCGATTGACAAAAATTGGCCAATTGAGGGCATCGTTGGGATATTTAGGTATTCAACAAAGGGTAGGTATATTAACTGGGGGTGGGGCAAAGGCAACAATCCCCCCAGAAAACAGCCCTTTCCATTGTTGGTGGATGCATCCCCCCAACCCCCATGATCGGCACCCCTGATTGCCCTCCATCCGGAGCATCCTGATATTGGGCACAGGACTGTGGGAAATATCGCAATAATTCAAAGAGACTGGCTCGGTTGTTGACAGACCCCGCTCATGCCGGCCAGGGACGTAGAAGGAAACAGTGATTGCCAAGTTTTGTGCCAGCCCGAAGAAATCCATTCGCCAGCCCAATATCACGGCACTCCGGATGGAGGGCATTGAATTCTGTTGCCACTCGGCGCTGTGACCACCCCTCTCGTCCACTCAACTGAACAATTTCCATCCGTTCCTTGGGACTCAGCACCATTCATTCACCATCTGATATCAAAAACATTGCCACAATCAATCTTTTTCTACCTGCTGATAATGAGCATGTGCTGCATGGACCATACACGACTGTGAGTTTGGAATAAATCAAATTTGTTACCTATGTGTCTCACCGATTAATAATCTTTGGAGACGTGCTCTTTGTGATGAAATGAATTGCAAATTGGTTAAACAATTTATCGAAACACTAATTTCATTCAACTTTCTGTCAATGAAAATTTTTTTTGAAAAATAAAATTAAAAAAAAAATTAGAAAAAAAAAAAAGAAGAAAACGGAATGTAGCAGGTTACAAAAACCTTGAAAGGCCGAACACGATGAAAAACCTACCGAATTCCTATGGGAGAGACTTTATGCACACACAGTAAGTACTCGTATGTACCTGCCTAGTGCCTACCTACTGGTGAAAAATAGCGCCCGAACATTAAAAGTAGTAACGGAAATCAAGCATGGCAGACTGCACAACAACAAAGGTATCCTGCAAGGGAAAAGAAAATGCACAACAGTTCAGTCGAATGGCACCTTCAGGCATCCGACTGCATGTGTTTGTGATGGTCCGCAGTGGACCACACGACCACAGGTGTTTTCATGCCTGTCGTCAGGTTAAGAATGTTCAGCAGGTTTTGGTAACGTTCACCACATCAGCATTTTAGTCCCTCGCCGGGCCGCAGATGTTTTTACTGGTTCGATGGAGTGGCCGCAGATGTTTTTAAGGTGCACTGCAGACAACAATACATTTTGTTCCGATGATTTTTGATGGACCTTGTGCTTTTGTCGATTTTATTGGATTATTTTGGCAGCCCTGTAACTTTTGTCTTTTGAATGACGATTTATGGAGGGAGGACCTTTCACCTGTCCGATGTTTTGGACTATGACGCCCGAACAGAGTGGAATGGGCCCTTAGCCCCTTAGGTACATCTAGGTGGTATCAGGAACACCAGTTGAGTTAACTCCATGCAGAATACATTGTGAATGAGTTAATGAATATCCCATGAGATCGGCAATTTTTTTGTGTTTCGCAA
>JASGXE010016367.1:0-10661 GCA_030068105.1 Sinentomon sp. SZTP_YWyxl
GTTGGGGTCATTTTAACTAAGAACTGTGCAAAATTTCACACCCCTAGTGTCATTGGTTTTGCCGCTGCGGCCATTTTATATGCAAAAAGTAAGCGAAACTTTAGATCACGGCAGCGCCTAAACCGTTGGAGCTAGTGACCTCCAGTTTGGACCAAAGTCACCAAAATTGTGCCAGAATTTGGCTAGAAAGGTCAGCAACCTAACACCTAACTTCTCTTTTGAACCAGAATCAAATTTATGCTCATCGCGTCAAAAAGCGGTACATTTTTACTGCCATAATTTTAAAAAGCCTTTACATCTTGGAAATGCTATAAAATAGTCCAATTTTGACCATTCTAGCCAATTTGGGACACTTTTTTTACATAAGTATGCAAATTTTTAACCTTCTGTGTTGTTCCCAAGCTGAGATATAGCATTCGAAAGTTTGCCGAACATGAAAAATCTCAGTTCCGAGTAAATTGAAGATTGATTAACGGAATAGCGGAAAAATGCATTGAGATGCCTTCGCATATAGGTCCGTAACTTCTAAACTACATGGAATATCAAAAAACCGTTTGCACCACTGGAATCAGCAGATTTTCGTGCATAAACCCACCTAAAAATCCAAACATGTCACTTTTAGCAATTTTTCGACTATCCGAAGGTTCCCCCCCCCCCTTAAATGGCAGAAATTGTGTTGCCTCCGAAATTTTCCTTTGCTTGCGTCCTTTTTTTCACAAAAAAAAAAATGGTCGTGTTTCATCACCATGTTGTGACATCTGTTTCACAAGTTTTGTTTCAAAAATTTTGTTGCATATATTTTAGAAAAACACTCGATTTTTTCTTCTTCATTTGCTGGACTGCAAAGGAAAAACTTTGGTGCTAAATTTTCGTCGCGGAATCAAATACGAGGGGCGCCCTATAAACGTGACGCACCGAAATTTGCATTTGGAATGAATTTTTCCACTTTGGCGTCAAACTTTTATTCGCTTTAAGGTGTTTTGGTGAATTTGAGGCTTTTTCGATGCAGAATTCGCATTCCATGGCAATTTTAAAAACATGAGGGATATGGATGTAAGATTCAATTAGCCAGGTGCATGGGACTCAATTTGCCAGGTGCATGGAATTGAGAAGACATTTGTTCCACCACACCAAAGCAGGAGCACCAAAATCATGTTCTTGTGTCAACTGCAGAAATATGGGCCAAATGTGTAGTAAAAGTTGGGTCCTGGTTATTGTGTCTCAAACCTTGTTGTGGAGAAACTTCTTGTTTCCCATCTTTTCACACCTGTCAAATCGGCGGCATTGCATCTGCTTGATGCTTTTTTGAAATGATCATAAAATCAAAAATGTGCAGGGCATTTTTCTAAAAATCACCCAATCACCTTAAAACAAATCAAAGTTTGACGCCAAAGTGGAAAAATTCATTTCAAATGCAAATTTCAGTGCAATTCTCATATTTATTGGGCGCCCTTCGTATATCATTGACTTCCGAAACTGCATTTAAATTGCATGTGTGGTTCCATTAATTTTCCCGACACTGTACCTTCCAAAATGATTGATTTCGTTTTGGCTACATCACTGAAATAGTGGTTTGTACGAGAGGAAAAAGTTTGTTTCTGTGCAAGGCAAAATCAAGGAAAAGAGCGAAGAAGAGTAGACTAAATCTGATCCTGATCTGTCCCATCTCCCCTGGTGCTTTGTCTTCTGGCTGCCTCCATGACGTTGACGGACTCCATGGTTTTCATTTTTTTTTTTGGTTTAAACTGTCGTTTCGCAAGTAAAGGTCGTTTTTCTTATTCCGAACTTCACCAATATGCCTGCAATCATCATAAATCTTGCAAAGTTTGGAAATTGATACGTAGGTGATTGTTGCGGCCATTCAGGAAGTTGCTGCGAAGTTCTGTGTAGGTCTGCCTCTGCCATCTGAAATCAAGGCACCATGTCAAGCAACCTATAACCACAGTCTTTCGATTAATCTTTTCTTGCTCTGGTCATTTTTGACACCTTTTGTTTTATCGCAAAGACAGTTAAACTCCATCATTAGATTGGGGTGAGGATTGTTGATCAAACCGTCTTGTTGAGTGCATTTCGTTGAACTCTTGTGAAAACAGCTTTTGTATTGTATGCAGAGGAGCCTGCCTTTTCGACGTGGCATTTCCAGTGGTACGGAATGACCCGTTCCTCTTCCAAGCAGAGCTGCCTGGGCATGGCTGTTTAGCCTTTTCCCTGTTGTTCGTCTGCCAACTGACTGACTAGCTTGCCAGTCGAAGTCTTTATAAAGACGATCCATTTTTAATCCTACTCTACCTATTCGTATACAGGGTGTGGAAAAAGTAACCGAACACCTGCTTCTCTCATGTTCACCAGCTGCCAGGAGTTGTGGCATGTCGGAGCCTGTCAGCCCAGAAACACTGGCACATTGGGATAGGACTCCTTGGGTGGTAACGGTTTTTCTTATGACTGGTTCTGGCGTTTGGCAGGCATTCAAATAGATGCTGTTCATGTGGAGTTGTTTGTGAAGGTGGGTTTGTGTTTGATACAGGTGTTGGTAGGTGGACCTCTCCCTCCCATACTGGTAATTCCAGTTAACCCATATTATTTGTCCAGTTAAGTTGGGTTAGTTAAACCTAACCTTACTTTACCAAACCTAACCCAACCTAACCTTAAGTGACCAACCTAGAGTTCTCCAAATGATTGGCAAGCCTTATTACTGGGCAGAAAAACACCGCAATCTCGTTTAGCAACACCAGAAGAGACATGTTAGTGTCTGAACTCTCTGGTCAGTTGAGGTGTATTATTGAAATACGCGTCTTGGCTGCCTAAGGTCAACTTTGTCAAAACCAATGATAGTGGCTGGCAAGAATAGCAGACGTTCAAACTGGAGACTCCACAGTTGTCCAGCAATGGCAAACATCGGTGGTTTGGAACCCCGAAAAGAATCTTAGAATTCTTGAGTAAGTGTGGCACTTGGGCAGTCTTGGCATCCCGTCGAGATAATCAACGCATGGGTGTCATGCATTCATTCATGGAGGGATCGGCCGTTCAACACCAGTTTGAGATATAAACACCACCTTCACTTACAACTCCACACCAACATCCTTTTGAACATCGTCAATCAAACGCCAGTACTGTTGGGAACCCTGTTGACACGCAAGGAAACTCATGTCAAGGCACCAGTGTTTCTGGGCTCACAGGCACCGCCGTGCCACAACTCAGCGTCACCAGTTGACATGAGAGAATCAGGTATTGGATTACTTTTGCCACAACCTGTATACAAATTGATTTCTGGTCTTCTAACACCATTCGCTAGGCCTCTGGTCATCGGTTCCACAGGGTGCGTCAAAAGAAAAATCGCTGCCTGCGCTCTTGTTCACCCACCTATGCAGCACGTTTGTTTTTTCCCTCGGAAGTGGGAAAATTACAATGCTCTGCTGGTGGCATTTGGCAATTGCTTTCGGCGTCATCAATTGGCATCCCAAAGTAGGATGATTGACAGTTTACACGGTTACTTTACTCCGAACACATATGTGGTGACATAGCCTCAAATGAAAAAAAATGTAGAATTCTCAGAAATCCAGTTCAAAGAAAACAATCTATGCATTTTCCAGGAAAAGGGTAAGAGATAGAGCATTTTTGACATCAGTCAAAAGACCAAAAGTCTACATCTGGCTCGTACCTCCACCCCGGTTATCGATGGTTCTGGACCCATGAATGATTTGTTAAAAGGAATCACATGGGGGGCAAAAAGGTACTCTTATGGTGGCAGAATTCGCCACCGTCTTTATGAAGACTCCGCCGGTCATTCACATTTATTTTGATTGATTGCCATTGTGAGAAAGAAGTGGATTTTTACCCTACTTTTTCAGGGTACATGTTCGGGGAAATATGAATGCTAGGTACATGGACTGACTGCTCTTTGAAAAAGAAAACGGCTGGCTGGTACCGATGTATTCAGCCTAAAAGATGCATCTTTATAAAAACTGCACCCAAAAAGGGGGTTATTTTAGCGATTTTAGGCAGACACATTTTATCAGTGCTGCGGACCGGCTATTTTTTATTCATTTGATTTTTCTTTTTGCCGGATGTTTTTTTTTAACGGTTGAAAAAACAGAAAACACTTCTGCCACCTGGAGGCGGAAATCCAAATATCTTTTGAACCCGCCAAGGACTCGAATGATACTTGTTGCAAAAATCCCAAAATCCTGGTTTTGGACGCATTTGAAAATTGTTCTCTCGCCGAGCCGGAGTTGTCGGGAAAATACAATTGAAGTGCATCGAACCGCGGCTGTCTGAGACACGTCATTTGTCTTGGCGAGAGAATTTGTGGGATCTTTTGCGACGATGTACAATTGTTGACAAATCAGAAATGGCATGGGTCAACAGTTTTTGTTTAAGCTAGCTGTGATCACACTTGACTTTGGTTGACTCACTTTTGTTTTTTTTTTTATTGAGCTCTTTTATATTTCATAGTAGGTACTGTGCAGATAAGTTAATGCCTTGTTGAGAAGCAAAGCTGCACAGATGGACCCAGATCAACCAAATCCCAGTGAAAAGTGATTCGGGGCAGACCTACCTGAAAAATCACTCCCTTGAGAAAGTGATGCTGATGCTTCACTTTCTCTGAGGATGCAGGATGATTGATTGATTGATTGATTGATTGATTGAGTGATTGGGCACCTACCTAACCTCTGTTACTTTTGCTTGATCAACATTTACCATTTCTGGTGAGATGAGTGAGCCTTATCCATTCGTAGATGAAACCATTTGCCATCAAATCATCTTCCAACAGCCTCAGTTGGCTTCCACATGCCAATGGTGCCTTCTTCTCCAGCACCCATTTTAGCTTGTTTCATCTTCATCATGTGATCGTCTTTCATCGCTGTTGTTTTTATCTGCACCTGAAGAAGCCCTCCGAGTGAAGGCGAAACCGGTCGTGTGTCTGTTTCATCTACGAATGGATGAACGTGCTTCAATTGTTTTGCTTGATGATCCAAGAACGTCATTGTCTCCTGATTGTCTGTCTTAATATGATAATTTAACATACAACAATAAAAGGCATCAAGTGTAACCCACAAGACATTCAACGATTGGCGATTTCTATATTGTGAACACAGTATGTATTCAGCACATTTCCACACTCAGAAACGTCTTTCATCGTTGTTTTGCCATGCCCATAGGCCATTACCTTACATTGCTTTGCTTTCCAGTGCCCATGCCGCAACCAACCAAGGCTATCCAGCTGTGTCAGAAAATGGCCCTCCAAGCTGGGATTAATCTGTTGACATCACTGACCACTGGCTGAGAGATCAGCCATGTTCACCATTTGCGCCAAGAAAAAGTCGCCTGCAACCACCTGGAGGGTTACCTGCTGCGTATTACATGAAACCTCGGAGCGGAGCTGATTTCAACTATATTGGCTAACAATGGTTTTTTACAACGATCAGTGTAATTACCTAGAGAAAATAAAAATAACGAGAAAAAATGAAGCAAGGTCACCAGTTGTAGCGTAGACCCTCCTACTGGCATTAAGGAGCAACACTACAGAGAAAAGAAAGCCAGCTAAAGAAAGGGTGAAAAATTTGAGCACATAATTGTCGGGTTGGAACCTTTGGATTGTCTTCAGATGATAATGCACAAAAGATATTGCATCTCAGTTTGGTAAATTTCGGTATGAACATAGGATGAGGATGTAAAGTGAAGGAGGTTTTTCTCCATAGCATCCACCTTCAAGTACTTGGGAGAGAATTTTCCAGGGTTTTGAAACAGTTTATGGCCTCCTCAGTTGTCCAGGGTTGGACACATACCCCCTTGCCTCAGGTTGATGGTACCCGGTACCCCCTAGCCTTTCCCCGAAGGCACCACCTTCTGAAGGCCAGAGGCTACCCTCGGTCCAATAGCTTGGCGTGTACCCTGGAACTGTAAGCCATCTCATCTGAATGCTGTAACTGCTAACAATGCTGCAGAAGCATACAAATGGGCTTAGACTGCGGTTTAACATCTTAGAGGGTGGGGATATTCAGGCCTTTGGCAATGGGCACCCCCGACTGGGGTCAGGGATGCACCTGAGTGGAAATTTCTAAAAAAAAAACCCGATGCCTGCTGCTGACAAGCGACAAGAGTGTAATTCTCAAAAAATGCGATAGATGGACAAACAGTGCAAAAAGGGAGGTTGAACGTGCTGTTAGTGTTACCAGACCAAAAACCAGCAACTTTAAAATTATCAATCTGACTAATCCACTTCACAGGGAGACATAACGTCCTCCATTAAGTGAGTCAAGTGGGCAGAGCCATCTCTCATTACATGTCAATTGGGTGACCTACCATGGTATGAACGGATGATGCACTTCCACTGATCCACCCCCTGATCATCAGTCAGTCGCAGGCAGTGTGAAACAAGCGCGGATATTTGACGGAAGCACCAATGCTTTCAGGGGAGAGACCATGGAGGTGTTTTTTTGTTCCAATGATGATAGAGCTGTCAAATTTGGCACAAATGTGTCCCATTAGCAGAAAAATATGCCTGCAAAATTTGGTTTTGATAGTTTGCACCGTTCGGCATAAAATCCATCCAAACGGAGTTGAGGAAGACTCATTTGCGATGAACTTCGACAGAGCTTGAAAAGTCATGGATCAGTTTTTTTTTGCACCAAACAACTCAAAAAAGTCAGAAAAACAAAACTTACAGGGCAGATTTTTCAATTTTTGTCTCGTTTCACCTCTACGAAGGCTGAATGATGTTTACTGTGCCGCTTTTCCGTTGAAATTTCTTGTTTTGGGGACAAAATTAGCTGTAGAATGAAAAATAAGGCAGATTTCAAAAATCTGAAAGCAGCCCGTGCAACATTGGCAGCAGCCCGTGCCACATTTCGGAAGATCATGACTTTTAATGCCTTTGGGTGCCATCTGGAGAACCCAAATTTGTCAAAAATCCCCTGCAAGGGGCTCTGCCCCCTGTACCCCTGATGGGGGCTTCCGCCCACACACCCCTCAGCTGACGGTCTGCTACACCCAAATCCCCTCTTGAACGTGCCTTGCTGGCGTCTCTGAGAACACAAGGCCGGCTCGCGAGAAATGTGACGTCACAGTAATGGATGGGTTTTTCTCTTACAATTCAGATTGGCCTCTCGGTGCGGCGCCCACAAATGTTGGAATTTCTCTTGAATTGAGCAAAGGATTTTGGTGAGGGCATGCCGTGGCTCTGCATTCACTTCCTTTGGTCCCTTGGCAGCACCTGACAAATTGTGATGAGTGCATCATAGAAACACACTCAGGTTCTGCATGAATGTTAGCCTTATTGGGAAGGGCGCACAGGCGGGAGGAGTCAGACAACTAAACGAGCCACAACAGAGGGGGAGGGAGAGGGAAGGAGAGAGGGCGTAAGGGAGGAATAGGAGGGAAGGTGCGAGAGCAAAGATGGAGTTGATGAGGGAGGAGAGATGGAGAGCAAGATAAAGAAAGAGAGGAGGAGGGAGAGAGCGGAATGGAGGGAGAACGTATTGCAGGGTCCTTTCCTCAGAAGTCACAGTATAGGCGACGGAAGATGAATTGACGAACGAAATTGCTCACCTCTTCAACTCTTCCTGATTGTGGTTTCGACTGGTTAGTCTCGACGATGGACGAAGCTTCTTCTGTATCACTGGACGACTTCACTTCGTTGCTGAAAGAAGCTCGAAACAAGCAACTGGATTAGTATCCGGCGAAAGCAGTTAAGCAGCAGGCAATGAGCTTAGCGAAAGATTCAGGCTTATCGAGATAGTAGCATGCAGCATGGCAACGTTGGAGCGTATTGTGAGCTCTTCAAATCCACCTATCATTTTAAGCTCCTACCCTAACCATTAGGTACTTAAGATGTGGCCTCTGCCTCACCCTAATTTCCCTGGTCATGGTAGTAGAACAATAAGAACCCTCAAACTTCCTCCTCCTTAAAAAATTTGCTGTTTGTATTATCCTAGCCTAATGATTCCAAAAATATATGCAAGAAAACAAAATGTCCAAACATGATCCTGGACTCCCCATAACCACACAAAATGCCAAAACACGAACTATGTACACAAGGAACTGACATCTTTTTACTGCCTGCATTTCGAAAGCCATTGAACTTGAGGCTCTCGTTGGTAATACTTCTTCAGGTGTGAGACATGAGTAGTTGAGACGAAATTTCCATTCAAATCAAGCAACTCAAAATTGACTGGAGAAAGTTGCTTTCCAAGAAGAAATGGCCCGCCCCATTGATTGGCAAGTTTGGCCATGAATTTCTCTACAGCATTAGACTGGCAAGTTTGGCCTTGAATTTCTCTCCAGCATTAGAATGAGGGTGCAAACGCAGTAGAACCAAGTCACCTGGTCTAATGCTGACTTGTAAGGTTCCTTGATCATAAGCTTGTTTCTGCGCTTCTTTACTTCTGCTCACATTCTTCAAAACTAGTTCCTCCAACTGATGCAAATGAGAAGTTAAAGCTTGCTTTGCCAAGCGGCATTTGGGAATCAAAAGTGGTTTCCTTGGCTGTAGAATCAGATCAACAGGACTCATCAAGGATCTGCCAAACAGCAACTCAGCAGGAGAAAATCCGGTAGCATCATGATCTGCTGAATTCAAAGCGAATCGAAATTCTGGCAGAAAGCGATCGCAAGATGTTCACTCTTTCCGTCAAGTTTGTCTGTGGGTGATATGCTGATGTACTGGTGTGCTTGACTCCCCACGAAGCTAGAAATACTTAAAACATATCGGAGACAAATTGTGGCCATTGATCACTCAAAAAAAAAAAAAAAACGAACTGGGACAACCGTAACGACTAAAGATCTCATTGGAAAGCTTCTTGGCCACAGTTGCTGTTTTGGAATCTCTTAGAGGGATCAGGGAATAGCTCAACCCAACGGCTGTAATAATCGACTGCCACTAACAAAAACTCATTACCAGCCTTAGTGCGAGGGAATGGACCCATCAGATCGACAACAATCATCGCCCAACTGTCATTCTTTATCACGGGCTGCATGGGACCCATCTTCTTTTGACAAAGGGGTTTCTTCTTTTGACAAACATCACACGATCGAACAAACTGACGCGACTGACATGAACAGCTGCGGCCACCAAGCTACTCTTAATATACGTTTACGAGCCTTTCTTTGACCAAGATGACCAGATAATGGGTGATCTAGATAAAAAGAGAGTATCACAGATCGAAACACTTCCGGCACAACAATTTGATGCTGTTCTGGACTTTTCACGTCCCCAGTTTTGACCCGATAAACAAGGCCATCAATCATCTCAAATCTTCTCGACCCTTCATTGCTTCGATCCTCCTTCAAAAACTGTTGCGCTTCAGAATCATTACTCTGCACTTGCCGAAGCCTAGATAAGTCAATTCCACCAAATTCTGCAGGAAAAGAATTCATCGAATGTCTGTACCGAGATCGGCAATTTGATTCAAACGACCTGCCCGATGATGAATGACAAAAGAGTCTGTTGTGGCTCAAGAAACCTGCGGGCTAAACAATTCTTTAGTTCCTTTTGCTTCAAAAGCCATTGCAAAGAGGAATGGTCAGTGAGGACTGTAAACTGACGACAGGAAAGGAAATGGCTCCAATGTTCCACAGCAAATATTACAGCCAAGCATTCCTTTTCATACGTGCTGTAATGCTTTTCTGAAGATGACAGGGTCTGCTTGTGTAAGCAATTGCAACTTCTCTACCTTAGTTATCTTTTTGCATCAAGACGGCACCTAATTGCACGTTACTTGCATCTGAACAAATTATGAATTCCTTAGAATAGTCTGGATATTGAAGAACAGGGGCAGAACAAAGCATCTTCATCTGACAGAATGCCCGTTCACAGGTTATATCCCAGAACCATGGAACTCCCTTCTTCGTCAGATAATGTAATGGAGCTGCCACTGTACTAACATTATTCAGGAACTTATGAAAGTAACCGACCAAACCAAGAAACGATCGAAGTTCATCGGCATTCTCAGGATGACGAAAGATCTGAACTTGACGTACTTTATCTGGATCCACTGCTATGCCCTATTTGGTAAGGACATGGCCCAAATATCTCAGCTCAGCTGGACACAGCCAATACTTCTTATGGTTGATCGTGAGACCAGCCCTGTATAGGATATCAAAAACTCGAGCGAAATCTCGTAAATGATCAGACCACGATGATGAATAGACAATGATATCTATATGGGGTGTTTCACAAGTCACGCACCAGTGGGCAATTGGTTCTAACCTGAAAGTAGGTGCACTTTCTTTCTTTGTGTGGTTAAACATGTCGCATCGACGTAAATTTTCAAAAAGTGCTCCTCCTTTTGTCTGTCAAAGGTATAGGCGGTTGTCGACGCAAGGCATTCTCAACCCATGCAAGCATCGCACAACTCCAACAGCGGATCTCCGACGAATCCATCGACCTGGGAAGGTTTGATCGAGGTATGCAGGAACTGCTGCGGCGTAGTGAGCTGGGGCTCCGCCATGTTGAAACATGGCAGTTTCTATGGTGGGAGGGGTAAAAGACATGGAGGCAGAGGATGTTGTTGGTTCTCCACAATGTTTTGAATTGCAGGGACGACAGCATGCTCCAGAAGATCGCAAAACATGGCGCCATCGAGATTTCCTTCATTGAAGAATAGTCCCACGATTTGCTTCCCTAAAATACCTGCCCAGACATTTAGTTTCTGAGAGTGCTG
>JASGXE010016368.1:0-12333 GCA_030068105.1 Sinentomon sp. SZTP_YWyxl
ACGCCGAAGTAATGCAACGTTGGGCCAGGATGGCACTTGGATGGGAGACCGCCCTTGTACCTTGTGTTGTTGCTGGAAGGGGGCTTAGTGGCCAAGGCCCCTCGTCTCCTTCGGATGGACGTCAAGGATGTCCTCACGCTGCGCACATTGAAAGAACACCAAGCTCCAGGTCCAAAACAGAGGCTTGGCAGGTTTCTCTTCAGAGAAGCCATTCTCAAGCCTCACAAGCCACAGGTGTTCGCTCCATGGAGCATGACATTTCGTGAAATTCTGAGGTTGGCTTTGCTGTAAACTGATCTCCGAGTTGTTTCTGTGGAATGCAGAGCGGAGGTGGCCTACAATTGTGGGCATTGTTCTCCTTGCGAGCCGACAAATTCTTCACCTTTTTCCTTGCCACAGTCCCTGCCTGACAACAATTTAAGTTGAAATACTGACGGTCAAATGTGTGGCAGATCCTTCTGTGACCTTAACCTGTCAAAAAAGACAACCACATCTCCCTATTTTCAGAACCGATAACGACCATTCTAGGAGAGAAAGATGTTTACGTCGATCATGGAAATACAATTAATTTGACCTGCATAGTGAAATACAGTCAAGATCCTACGCCACACATCCAGTGGATCCACGACAACGAGGTTAGGTCAAAGGTCATTGAACACGGAATTGGTCATATCCGAGTCAAGACGTTACATTGGTTGTTGAAAAAGAATCTATTCCAAATTGGCTAAAATCTGGTCAAATTTCTCATTTTTTTTCGGTCGCCTGATGGGTCGAGGCTAGCGATTTCAAACAGATGCTTGCATGAAGATACCATGGTTCACACAATCTCACTGACCCCTGGTCACAATGTGAAAGGTGTCCACAGGTGGAGACTCGATGCTGTCGTGCGTAAACCACATCTCACTCCAAAGCCTGATTGCAAGGCTAACAGACCATTTTCCACCCCGTGTGTTTTATCGAGAGACCGGCAGACAATCACGAGTCTTTCACTTTCCAGCCTTTTGGACCCATAATTTCTAAGAAAGAATTTTCGAAGAAAAAAAATTTAAAAAAGAATTTTGGAACAAATAATTTTAGAAAGAATTTCTAAGGAAGGGATTACGAATATTTCAAAAACAATATTAGAAACAATTTTGGGGAGAATTTGGCACGAATTCTTGGAGAAAGATTTTCAGAAGAATTTAGAAGGCAATTCCAGAAAGAATTTAGACAGAATTAGAAGGAATTTTGGAAAGAATTTAAGGCAATCAGAATTGTCTTGTGCTCACTAATTTTCTTCACAAATTTTGTACTAGAATAGCTTAGGCAGTTAATTTTTTACCAAAGCATTTTTCAGAAGAAAGAATCGGGAATTTTACTCTTTTTTTTTAATCTCCAGGAGATATCCTATGATAGTCCTCGTGGTGGAGTCAGTGTGATAACCGAAAAGGGTGAGGTGATAACGAGTCATCTGTTGATTCAGAAGGTCAAAGTTGACGACTCAGGGAAGTATGCGTGTATTCCATCCAACGCAAACACATCGTCAATTACATTGCACGTCCTAAACGGTAAGAGGGGAGGGAGAAATAGGTAGCGATAATTCCCAAGTTTCGGGAGTGTTCAGAAAAACGGAATTGCATTCTCAGAAACTTGTGAACACGACGTGTCGTTCCTGGAGAGCCTCTGGTACGCATATTTTTTTCCCAATCCACTTCCGCATGCGCGTCTCTGATTGGTTGATGGGAATTCCAGCCAATTTCAACATCAAATTTTTAAAACCTATCTTAACCAAACCTAACCTGACCTAACCTAACCCTATTGCGACCCTAGAAAGAGTTGCGAAACGGTGGCAAACATGCCAAATGGCAAAAACGGTGGCAAGGCAAAATCCCAAAATTGATGACGTCACAATTTGAGACGACGGGATTGGCTGCAGCGAGCTCATGGTCCACGGAAGTGGATTGGAAAAAAAAAATTATGCCTCTGTTAAGGGGGGGGGGGTTTCGTGACATCTCCGGAATTCATAGTTTCCAGCGATTTTAGAAAACTATTTTCAAGGGTTTTTACAACTTTTTCCACGGTTTTTCAAGACTCGCCAAAGTGGCAAAAACAGCATCCATGAGTACCTCAGCGGTCGAATGCTACAAAAATGATCCTGGGTTGGGTTTCAAAGGACTGAGTTACTCGAAGGGGTTTGGGAGATGGATGCCTTCATAGGACAACCAGGACAGGCTCTCAGAAATGCATCGGACGAAAATTTCCATGTTTTTGCAAAAAAATCGTCAAATGCAAGGTTTTTTTTTTAAAGATTCAAGGTCCATATTCAGGGTTGCCACTCAAAATCCAAAGTAGAATTCCCTGGATTTTCCAGGTCTCTACCGATCTGGGCGCAGCCCAGACGGGGGGTCTGGAAAATCCCGATTACTGGGGGCTCCGGGAGCCCCCAGTAATCGGGGTCAGGGGCAACGCCCCAGCGGGGTCCCAAGGGGCAGAGCCCTTGGCAGGGGGTCTGAGGGGCGGGGTCCCCCAGAAGCTGAGGAAATTTTGAAATTTGAGAGTTCATTTTGGGGGCAAATTTGGTGTTCAGAAGGCCAAAAACAACAACAAAAGTTCCTCCAATTCCCTGGATTTTCAAGGTTTTCACTTTTTTCCCCCTTTTCCCTGGATTTTCCAGGTATTCCAGCTAATTTTCAAATCCCTGGATTTTCCAGGTGGGTGGCATCACTGATATTTTGAAATCACACTTTTCCAGGTTTCAAGGATTGCCCACGAAAACCTGATTTTGTGAGCAAGATACGGAAGGATTTAAAAAGTAAAGACCAGAATATCATGGAACTGGACCAACAAGCTGGGTTGGACTGAAACTCCATCGGCTGTGACACACAGGCGGGGGTTGAGTTTTCTTCCGAGGTGAATATCGCCATTTGAATCACTGACGTTCCCCGACTTCATTCCCGACTTTCTAAGACATTTTGAATATCGGTGGTCAGTATAGGTTTTCAGCAATTGAGTTTGTTTCATCCGTAAGCTTCTAACCAGCCCTTCTGATACTTCACGATTTTCCCAGACTTTTCCTCGATTTTCCCTGACTTTTCCTCGATTTTCCCTGTTTTTTCTTCAATTTTCCCTGACTTCTCCTCGATTTTCCCTGACTTTTCCTCGATTTTCCCTGTTTTTTCTTCAATTTTCCCTGACTTCTCGATTTTCCCCGACTTTTCCTCGATTTTCCCTGACTTTTCCTCGATTTTCCCGGACTTTTCCTCGATTTTCCCTGACTTTTCCTCGATTTTCCCTGTTTTTTCTTCAATTTTCCCTGACTTCTCCTCGATTTTCCCTGACTTTTCCTCGATTTTCCCTGACTTTTCCTAACGTTTCCTGACTCTGGGAAACCTTCGTATTGTGAAATTTACCTCATAGCTTCTTCCAAAAGAAGCAATACTTCCTGCAGAATCACACTGCCATAAATGAGCCATCTAGATATATGCAAGACATCTTGTTCTTCCATCTCACCACATCTTTGGAGATAGCGGATGGTTGGAGCAAAAATACCAAGTCTCGCAACACAATTTCTGAAAGTGTTATTTTATTTTAGCAGCGAGATCGGCAAAGAGCATAGGGAACACTTATTCTTCAGAGTCTAGTTTTGCAAAAAATGAACAATCACCATGTTTCACAAGCATGTGCGGATGATGTAATTCTGCCAACGCAATACAACATTTGGAGGCCAGGAAAACGGAAATCGGGAGCTGAAAATGTAGTTTTTCATGGATGCTGCTGTTTTGAAAAATCGGAATTCCCTGAGTTTTCCAGGTTTTCCAGAAGGATTCTCAGTTTTTTCCAGGGCTTTTTTTTCCAGGGTTTTATCCGAGGACAAGACAAAAATGGGAGGGTGCAGACAAAAATTGCAAGACAAGGATGTTCTTCAGGTGTCATCGTTGGAAATTTTAAAAAAAAATGTAATCTAAAAAATGTTATGAAAATTTTTCTGTTTTTCCAATTTTTTGGGGCCTTTGGTTTTTTCTTTGGAAATTTTCAGTTTTCCAGGGTTTTTTTCCAAAAATTCCCCGAGTTTTCCCGGTTTTTCCAAGGGTGCGAAAAAAATTCCCTGAGTATTCCAGGTTTTCCCGGTTTTCCAGGTTGGTAGCAACCATGTTTTTGTTTTTCTCTTTATGCTCAACTTCAACGAGAAAAAGAAAGGAGGGGACAACTCTAGATCAATTTGTTTTCATTCACAGAATTACTGGGTGGTTCATTTATGGCAGTAGATCCTGCACGCCGCATTGCTTCCGTCTGAGTACAAGGTATTAGGTAAATATGGCTATACTTGTTCACCTTCCGAGTAGATGAGCAACAATGGCCTCGATATACGACCCATGGCAGACCCAGTCTGTATCTGTGTATGGGACCGCAACGTTCCCAGAACGTAACCCCGATCGAACCACCCCAGGAGAAAAAAGATCGAACATCTGGCAGATTACAGGAACATCAGGGAAAGTCTTTTAATCCATTTGGAATTCTCGCAAAAGGGCACGTGAAAGTGTCCAATTCGCAACATGAATTCTGGTGGCATTCAACGATTTTTTTTTCATTTGAATGCGAAATTTGAGAATGTTTTCCTGACCTTGTTGGCAGATATCGGGAAGGAAATTGACAAGAGGCAAAGGTGGACACCAACACGTAGGTTGACAACATCGTTAGGTAGTGAGGGTAGTGCAAGGGGTTAGGTCTGGTTTGGTAAGCTACAATTCAGAAATTGCAAAGCAAAACTTCAAAACAGGTCCCGAAGTTAGGTAACACCAAGAAAAGCTGATTTGCAATGTACATTTTTAAATACTTTTCAGGTCATTCAGAAGCAATTCAGGACAGCAGCAAAGCCGTGTCACTATTCACAGGGTCCACAATTGTTTCTGTTAGCCATCACAACATCTGGACATTTAGTCTTGCACTGATCACGTCATTGGTCATGGGAGTTTGTTGACAAAAACACTAGTCGGCGGAGAAGTGTTTATTCGGAGGATAACACCTTGCCAGAGTTAAAACAGACAAAATTACCCCGTCCTTCCCCGAATAAAATAGATAATAAAAATGCCAAAGTGAGTTCCTGTCGTATGTATGATTTTCATTGGCTGTTTGTTCATCCTCGATTGGAGTTGTAGATTAGGCGGACACCAAACAATGGGTGGACGACATGTGAGGTTATCTCTAAGTGATACGAGAGAATGTTTTTGAGAATTTTAAGTTGTTTTTTTCTACCACTATACTTGTGTGATTATAACCGATTTGGTACAAATGAGTATTTGAATTTTTTTTATTTTGACATGCACTTGGGTATGTCCGAGTTGAATTGGCTTCCGGCCACCCACCAGAAATTTGTGGAAAAAGTTTTTTTTTTCTTTTCATTCGGGTTATGAACCCGCATTGTTCACCGTGTTGCACAATGGAGGAAACCCGGCCAAAAATGCCCCAGTGTTTCGAAGTCAACATGAATGAGGGTGTTTTTTCAACTGTCGATTTCAAATTCACCCCACGGGGAGCCTACTTCCAAACCTTTTTTTTTTTTGAACAACCGATATCTCTTGCTTCAGTTTGATTTTTATGATTTTTACAACATTAAATTGTTGTAAAAATCATAAAAAAAAACGCTTTTTATGCAATGGTGCGATACAAGTTTTGGAGAGACATCTTCACTGTGAAGTTATTTTGAAGAAAGAAGTCCCTGAAAAATATCCTCAAAACCTGAAAAACCTTCTCAAACTGGAAAAAAGTCCAATGAAAAAAGTGGTTGAGTGATGGCGAGTGGCTTCTGTTTTATGCCAGCGTGACCACTTACCGGATCCCAGGGGCGAAGCGATGTGGTGCTGCAAATGGGTGTCGTGTAAGGGCCCCGTTATAAGGACTTGCCACTTTCCATTGTTAACCCCAGCAATACCAAGGTTTCCCAGTGCGTATCTATACCAAACTTGGGCCAACTGGCACGGCATAAATTTTCAGCCCCAATTTTAGCAAATTTCTGCTTTTTCTTAACAATGGCACATCACAGGCTTCATTGGTGACCCAGTCCAGGATGCACAGGTCTGAAACTTTCATAACCACATTTTTACAGGGAGATTAACAAAGATTGACAATCTTGTACCATCAGGCACAGGTTTGGTATTGCGCGTTCTTTCGACAAAAAGTTTTTGATTATTTTCAGTATTAGAATTTGCACAGATCCTCGGAGACACCACCAAAGGATAGGGAAAACTTCTTCTTTCATTCAGACTCAACCATCACAGCTGTATTTTTGTCGATTGTGCCAAGTGGTCAGGCTTGGTAACTTGCAACTTCTCAAAACCAAGCCTATGCCAACTGGCACAGCCCCCCTAATTTCTGCAAATTTCTGATTTTTTTGTCAAAGGGTACCTACATCACAGGTCAAAAGGGCTAAATGTGACACACTTCAGGATGCACAGGCCTGACACTTTCAAAACCACATATTTTTTACCGGGAATTACCGGGAAAATGGCCCGTCTGTGCCATCTGGCACAGGCTTGGCATTGCTAGAGGGTTAAGCAAAACTGCAGCAGGAAAATGCAACAGTTGAACACAAAAAGACTCAATTAGGCAAGGCTGCTGTCAGATTGACGTTGAAAAGGTTTTTTTCGGAATAACACCCCGGGAATGGAGAAGTCCAGGTGGCTGACTATCCGTCACAGAGAAGCTGAAACGGCCTGAAACATGAAACATATCAATAAACCTGAAAAACTCCCCTAAACTTGAAAAATAAAGCGAACACAGGTTTTTCAGCGCAGAAACAAATGGCCTCTCCGACCTGCATCCATTCAGTCAGACGATGAAAGTGAAAGTCATATCTTCAAAGCGATGAACCTTGCAAAGAAAAAAGTGCAAAATTACGTTTAACGGAACAAAGGATGTTTTTTAATTTAAGTAGCACTTGTAACAAAATTGCAGGTATTAAAGTACAAAAACAGGAACGGACTTGCAAAGAACAATACCTATGTATTGCCAACAATACATATAGTGCAAAGATCCACAAAAAGGTCGCTTTAACCTGAGGTGTTTCGACGATTTCACTTCACCTGCATTGAATTTGATTCACACTGCATCACCAATACAGGCTAGTCTTCAGAGCCACGACAGCAGGAATGCAATGGTCTTGCAACAAGAGTCAATAGTCAGAATCAATCCAATTGGAGTTGAAATAGTCAAACTCCACAGGTTAGAGCGATCCCAATTTGATCAACCCTTAAATCAAGTTTCCCCTTTACATCTACAGTTCGCCACATAAAAAACACTGCCTATTCTCTGCACAATGTCAATCCATTCCTTGGAAAACCCGCATTTTTCCGTCACGGCGCAGCCCAACCCTTCTTCGGAAGACGTGGAAAAAAGAATGAGTAGATTGGGAATAAAGAATGGAATATGTGTGGAAGGCAGTCTTTCCGGCTTGTTTTCAATCTCATTCCAGATCCAGACAAAACTCGAGCACAAAAATCAAATCAAGTTTTTGTCAATTTATGTACAGGAACTCATTTGCTTCGTATTATTCCCGCCGAAAATTTCGTATTTTTCCACTGGGACCTTTATCTGAAACAATGATCCGTGGCATTGATTTGAACATTGACCCAGGACCAATGATTAAATGGTAAAAAACATCGCTCGATCTTGGATAAGGATCATGGTTTAAACTTTAAACTTGGCTTAAAATTTGACTCGTTATTTTCTACGTAGACTCACGAGTTTACATTTTTTAAAATGTAAACTCACCAGGAAGTGTTTATACACTTCCTGGAGAGTTTGTCTTTTGAAAACACTTCCTGGAGTGTCTACATTTCAAAAATAGTTCCTGGAGAGTTAACCCTTTGAAAACACTTCCTGGAGAGTCTACGTTTCAAAGACACTTCGTGGAGAGATTGTTTTGAACACTTCTTGTAGCGTTTTCGCTTTAAAACACTTCCTGGACACTTACTTTTTAAAAGCACTTTCTGGAGAGTTTATGTATTGAACACTTCTTCGAAAGTTTACAAAGATTCTTCCTCTCTCTGATTCTTTCTTTGCCAATTTCCAGTCAAAGTGTCACTTGGTTTTTGGTGACAAACAGCATTTACCTATCACCAACAGAAATGACCAAAAATAAAATTCAACCAAAAAGGTAGTCAAAAGTCACGAAGTTTGACCGGAACTGGAAACAACATCACCGAAGACTTGCCTTCGTACCCCAACCAAAATATGAATGGTGGATAGTTAGATGATGCCTGAAATATGCAAATGTAACAGAAAAACAAACAAATGAAAATAATGAAGTGAAAGAATGTGATCATAGAAGGATTATGGAAGTAAGGGTCTGACTTTGAGACGTTTTATTTTGATAGGCGAATTAGGCCATTTCATCCCCACATTAAGGGAATGGAATCTTCCTGAAAAAATCTTTCTGAAAAAAAAATCCAATTGGAATCTGGCTCCTCATGTTGCAACACCAACACGGTCCCACCTACAGAGCTGAGGGAGCCCTGAGTATGGGACAGTGGGTGTTGGTCTTGCAACATGAACCGGATTCTACTAATTGGAGTTGAAATTGTCAAATTTGCCTACAAAGCAATCCTCAGTTCTCAAGAATGTGACATTTATGCCCTGTTGCACAAACAACGATCAACCTTTGATCTCGGATCGAACTCTGATCCTGGATCAGGCAATGTTAAGACACTGTACGTGATCTCGGATCAGCAGTTGATCTGAGGATCAAAGCTTGATCCTCGTTTGGTGCAACTGGGCATATTAGTCCACTGAATAATTAATGGACCACAAAATCGACGTCACAGTTGTGACAGAGAGATGGTAAGCAGATGTGTTCAACAAACTGTAAACAGTGGGTTGGAAACTTGGAGATGTGTCTGAATTTTGTCTCCATTGCGAGTCGAATTGACATTTCAGGCGCATCGCACATCCGAGACGAGACTGAGTCTCGTCTTGATAACGGAAGTGCGATGCGCCCGAAACGTCGACTCAACTCACAATGGAGACAAAATTGCCGAAATTCCCGGTAAGGGTGATATATCAGTGTCAGATGTATTCACTTCCTTCATAATAATTCTACCAGCTCCAAACTCATTCAACAGTTAGTTATCGGTTTCAAATCTGAATCAGAAGCTGGCAAACATCTGCACAACCTCAAGAAACAAGTTGTGATATACATCATTGAGAACAGGGTAAGGCGATATGACTTAGGTGGACTCTAAGTTCATCCTAAGATGAGGGAGGCCTTCAACTAAGGAAGAACCATTGCAGTGATCCACCCAATGATGAAATACACCAAGGGTACCAAATTTCGAGTTGCAACTGTCAAAGCACTCATGCACAAAGCATGCACTCAACTTCGGCCGAAGGTACTTCCTGACCTTCCGGTAAATTGTGAAATTTCTTCACTGAAGAGAAACACTCTTGAAAAAAGAAAATTCTGGATTGAAACTTGCACTTAGGGTCAGAAATACACAAGATCTGCAATCGATTGATTTAAACTGAAATTTCTAAATCATTTATTTTGTGAAGACAACCAAGATACTTATCATTGGATCAAAAGTGACACTGAAAAAATGCAACTTCTGGAAAATGCACACAACTTGTGAAAAAATTTAGGAGAGGCTAAAGAAATTTCAGGGGGACTTAGCCCTCCAGCCCCCCCCCTGGTTGCGGTACTGATGCACAGTCTCATACAGAATTACCCGAGAAAAAAGCAGGAGCATGAATGAAATTCTCGCCAAGTAAACTGGACTTACCCGCTCTCTCCCTTTCTGCTTCCACGAAAATCCACTCGGCCTGGAAATCTAGGGACAGCAGCAATTTGGACCCAGTAGATAGGCACCTAATAATTTCTTGGTGAGTCCGAATCGCCAAACTCTATCCTTCGTGGCTTCGCTTTCTGAGATGCCGTTCTGCCATCATCACCATTGTGCTTCCGTTTCCCCAGAGGAAGTACACCACCATTGGCCCCATTTGACTTGTTATACCCTGGTTGCTTTGACAATACTGATGCTGGGAGGGGAAGGAGGTGCTTGGGGGACGGATACGGCTTATTGCTGTGGAAAAAAGCAAAAAGGAAATTTAGATTGTTATTACCGCAAATCGCCAGAGAAGTCTGTTTCAAATAACTGGGATAGGCAAGCGAAAGATCTATGCCATGCCCAAAAGATGCAAGATGGGCTTCGATCCCATGCGACAAAAAAAGGAAATATTGCCATGGGACAACCTTCCTTCGTATGTGACGCTCACAAATTTGACCCATCGAGAGAAAAATACTGCACCCTCGAAAAAAAACAGCATATTTCAACTGCTTGACTCCAGGCATTCAAAGAATGAAAATTGGAATGCTGTATCAAGGGTTCCCACGAGCAAGGAAACTCTCACGCAGTCAAGGAAAGTCAGGGAAACACATCTAAGGCCAGGGAAATGCCTTTTTTGTAATGATCCTTCATGATTTGCCCCAACTGCTTCAGCAATCATATTTTTCAGTGTTTCCCTTATTTTTTAGCATTTCCCTGAACTTTAATATGATTACGACCTGACTTTCCTAGACTGTGGTAATTCTAGATATTATGTCCATCATTTCCTTTGCATCTTGTGATTGCCTGAGCAGATGGACCTCTCTCCATTCCAAGGATGAAAGGTCGCTCCATGTCAACTTTTTCTTCGCGTCATGTAATCTCAGCACATAACACACCTGAAAAAAACTGTCACTATCTGGAATTGAACCCTCAGTCTTTGGAACATGAGGTAAAGTGTCCTTAGACATGAAGTGTGCCAACAGGCACTCCATCCCAGACAGCCTATTACATGAAATTCCACAGTGCCTCTCTGGAGCCATTTCAGCCTGCATGCGGGAGCGTGGACTCTTCAACTTTGCATTCTGTGATTGGATAGCCGTTCCAGAGGGGCTGGGTTCACTGTAGTGTGTAAAGTGGACTAGGTAAAGGGAGGATGAAACGTCGACTTATTCTAACAAAAAGTTACCGCATCAAAATTATAACAAAAAGTTGACCTGACATATAAAACAAGAGCACACCAGACATACAATCCTGCCCTGGTTAGATGGATGTTTGGAATGGGGGTGGTTTGGTTGACTTGGGTTTGCTCTCATCAGGGCAGCGATCGATAAATCGATCACGGTGGCATGACAACATTTTGGAGTTTGGGTGTACCTAAATCCGGCATGATCGATCTGGTAAGATTGCTCCAGGTCGAAATTAGCAAGGCAGAGCCCAGTTTGGAGGATGTGCCATGGAGCTGTATCCCAGGGAAACCAAAGTCTCTGGCAGATGTGATGTGCCAAAGCCTCTGGAAGTTGAGTCTTTTTTCGGGTTAAGAATGAAATGTGAGTGCAGCACATAGTTCATATTGGACCAGTTGGTCCACACCGATTAGGCAATTAGTCAAACCAACCGAAAGTACTCCATCTTCAAGGCTTCCTGGCAGGTGCACCGATTCAGAGGATTGAGACTAAAAAGTTTCCCTAGGAGATGAAGCAGGTCATCGGAAGCTGCTGTAAATATATGCCTGAGTGGCGTTCCAGGCATAGTCTTGAATTGGATGTAGTCAGGTAACTTGAGCAGGCCCTGCAACACGTGACAGTAAGCAGGCAAACAGATTCAGCAGTTCAGTAACCCAAACGATGCCCGTTTTATTTATGATTATTTGGCCTATCTTAATTTGGTTGGGCAACCCCTGCGCAAAAAAAAAATTCGTTGTTTGTCGGTAGAAAAAACGACTAGAAGCAAAACCGCCTTCATACATTCTTTCAATGGGATTATTTAAATTTTGCACGATCAAAACATCAGAAAAAGTGATGTGAATAATTTCAAAATGCAATCACATTGTGAAAGAGGAAAGACAGCTTCATTTTTCAAGTCTTTCGTGTGCACACCGCTGCCTCTAAAAAAGGTAAAAAAGATCATCTTTTTGCATGCACCCAATTTTAATTAATTTAATTTAATTTGCAGGGGTTTTAATGCCGGCGCAAATCAGCAGTCAGATAACATAAAACAAGCACACAATATGTCACGTACATTAAAAATAAACAGCCATTTTTGGCATATGTCAGAGGAATAAAGGAAACAAAACTTTAAGACATGTTTATGGTGCTGTCAGACAACCATTGTTCAACATTGTGTTTGAACATTTCGATATTGATATCTCCCCTGATTCCAAACACTCGGGGATGCAGAGAGTTCCAATCCCTAACCGTTCTGTGCACAAATGAATATTTTCCCACATCTTTGTGAAAGGCACCTGACCAAAGCTTAAAATCATGATCATTTCTGTTTTGGTAATTTGGCAGAAGCAAAAGTCCTTTATTTCTGACCA
>JASGXE010016369.1:0-11278 GCA_030068105.1 Sinentomon sp. SZTP_YWyxl
AAACCAGCCTCCCATGTTTGGTCAATGTTTATGAATGGCGCATCTGTCTGAAATGTCGAAAAAAATATTCTCCAAGAGCCTCAGTAACCAATGATTTGTTCAGTTCATACGAATGCAGTCGTATCTCATTTATTATCAGTTTAGCCATTGCAGCTTGACTTTTTTGAGCCTTGTCCTATTGCACAGATTTTTTTAGATCGTCTGTCCAAAAGAGATTGTCACTTGCAACAAGGGAAAAGGAGAAGTTGGAGAATTGACCATTGCCCATTGTTGCAACTGCAAATCTGTTTTGGACAGACTATCTGAAAAAGTCTAATGCAAAAAATCAGTCCATTCTCTCCCGGCATTTTTGTGCAATCTGCCCTTACTACTGGATCACGATAGTCCACATGCCAGATTCAGTCACAAGTCGGAGGAATGTTAAACTTGCACCGTCGAAAAAAATTATCCAAGAGATAAAATCCAGTGCCGAGCCAAAAAGCGAATGTTGAACTTCCACCATCAAAAGAGTGATCGAGAGAGAGAAAATCGCGTCCAAGCCAAAAACAATGTTTACGGGGTTTGATTTTAATAGAGGTTAAGGTTAAGGTTAATTTGCATGGGCAAGGCCCTGGCGCAAATCAGCAATGAGGGACAGCATGAATAAACAAAGAATGAATGCACTCGGATGACATCAACTAGTTGTATAACTTAAAACTTGTAACATCGAAATAGTAAAGTAGGTCATAATATTCCATGTTGTTCGGCCAACCATGACCCTACATTGCTTTTAAAGGTAGCCACACTAATATCCTCACCATTTCCAAAGACACTAGGATGTAGCAGATTCCATTCATTGACAGTTCTAGTGACAAAAGAATATTTTCCAACATCCTTGTGGGAGCACTGTGCTCGGAGTTTAAAATCATGGTCATGCCTCCCAAAGTAGCTAGCAGGAGCTAAAAACTCTTTTATATTTGACCAACCACCAACATTGTTTAGTCCGAGAAATAAACCTCCCAGTCTTGAGATTTTTCTGCGTGAGGCCAGGGAGTTCCACTCAAGGTTTTCCAACATGGATGAGACACTATCTAATGGTGCATATCTCCCAGATACAAAGCGAGCAGCCTTTCTTTGTATTCTCTCCAATTTTTCAATTAAATTCACTCGGCAAGGGTCCCAGACAGATGAAGCGTATTCTAGCAGGGAGCGAACGAGGGCAAAATATACTTTTTCCTTAGTTGGGCCATTTGCTTTATAGAAGGTACGCCGAATAAAGAAGAGGGCAGAATTGGCCTTACTGACCATCTGATTTATATGTTGTTCCCAGTTTAAGTTTTTGGTTAGGGTGATTCCTAAATATTTCGTCTGGTCTGCAGAAGCCAGTTCTTGGCCGCTCAGGAAATATGTGGATATTTGAGGGCTAACTTCAGGGTTGGGCATAGGGGGGGGTAGGGGGGGTTACCCCCCCTGGCCTTCGGCCGAGGTTACCCCCCCCCCCCAAGCCTTTTTCCGACGGTACCCTTGGCCTTCGGCCAAGGGTACCGTCGGAAAAAGGTGGGAAAAGAGTCCTGGTGTGTGTGCAGGGCACACACCAGGACTTCAATTGGAGCAACATTGTTTCTTTGTACTTTCTGATTTGATTCCACTGCCGGAAAAAGGCTAGGGGGGGTAACCTCTGCCTTTGGCCGAGGTTACCCCCCCCCTACCCCCCCCCTAGAATGTTGCTGTCAAAGTCCTTCCTGGTGTGTGCCCTGACACACCAGGAAGGACTTCAATAGCAACATTCTGTTTCTTTTGAGGTACCACTTCCTTTTTATTCCCCTGCCGGAAAAAGGCCAGGGGGGGTAACCTCGGCCTTTGGCTCAGGTTACCCCCTAACCTTTCTCCAAGGGTACCTTTGGCCAAAGTCCTCGTGTGTTCTGCACACACCAGGAAGGACTTCAATAGCAACATTCTGTTTCTTTTGTAATTCCTGTTTTGATTCCCCTGCAAAAAGGCTAGGGGGGGGTAACCTCGACCTTCGGCCGATGTTACCCCCTAGCCTTTTTCCGAGGGACCCTTGGCCGAAGTCCTGGTGTGTGCCCTGCACACCCCAGGACTTCAATAGCTACATTCTGTTTCTTTTGTACTTTCTGTTTTGATTTACAGAAAATGGTAAAATGAAAAAAAACTCATCCAGAAAGTCGTGTCTGACAGTTATTTCCTTGCTCCATCTATTGCGACTGCAAACCCTCCAGGATAAGAAAAAAAGAACCTGAAATGTCGTAAAATGGCATCTGAGGACCCCTAATTTTTCAAAAAAGCTGCAGCTTTTTTGCAGACCCCCAGACCCCCCATGCTGGGGGGCTGCCGCCCCCCAGACCCCCTGCACTTTCCGTGCCCCCCCCCCCCCGTCGTAGACCTCTTTACCCCCATCTAAGGTACCCTACCTTGCCCATCCCTGGCTAACTTTGTTACTAAAACTGATTATCACACACTTTTCAATGTTTATTCTCATTCCCCAGCACCAGTCATTGTTGGCAGCCAGGTCATTTTGCAACTGAAGAGAGTCATCAGCAGACCGAACAACAGTGGAAACAACACAATCATCTGCAAACAGGTGCATACGACAACTGACAGCAGAAGGAAGATCGTTTATAAATATGGAAAACAGTTGAGGGGCCAGTACACTACCCTGCGGGACGCCAGAGGTTACTGCCCGTGTAAGCGAGGAGGCCTGGCCAACATATACTTGTTGTGAACGTGAGAGAAGAAAGTCTACTATCCAATTTAACTTCAGTGGATCCAGGCCTAGCTTCCCCAGTTTTTCCACTAAGGCCACGTGGGGAACCAGATCGAATGCCTTCTCAAAATCAAGAAAGACAGCATCCAGTTGGCCAGATGCGTCCAGGACATTGGAAACTAACTGTGTGAAGCTGACCATTGGTCTCACAAGAGAATCCGCGACGGAATCCATGCTGTGCGGGATGGAGAATTCCATTCGATTCCAAAAAGGATTTCAGATAGTCTGACAAAACATGCTCAAAAACCTTGCAACATGGGCTTGTCAGGCTGATGGGCCTGTAAGACTTTAGAAGCTTGGGGTCTCCTTTCTTTGGTATAGGGCACACAAAAGCATGCTTCCACCTAACAGGCAGCTTTCCAAGTAGAAGAGATTTCTTCATGATAATGAATAGGAATTTGGAAAACATTTTAGGATTTTAAGAGTTTTTACAAACCTGGGGATGCCAGACGTGGTATTCGTGAAGGCATCGCGATGTGTGGCGATGAGACACTCTTCTCCAAAGTTGTCTTCACTTCCCCCATATCACGGTCGTCCTTGATCACGGACGAACACCTCCTGCAAACAGGTTCCCTGAAGCCGCCGCCACCCGAACTCAAACCCAGCTCCGGTATTCCAAGAGTATTAGTCGACGCCGACCTTGTATCTCTCACAGTCATAGTTTCCCTGTTGGTTACACGTCTGCTCTCCCCAACACCGACATCAAACGTACGGATCGTCAACGTGTTGACACCAGCATCAACACGCCTCTCACGCAACTCCCTCTTCTGTGATGCTTCAAGCTCAGACGTGTCAACAGACTTGTTCAGTGGTCTCAAGCTGTCAAAAGCACTGGGCCCACATGCGACACTTCTGGTGTGGACCACTGGTCTCGATGGAGAGGGAGGTCTCTGTGGGGACTCCAATAAACCATCCCCAATTCCTGCAAGAAGAAATTTTGAAATCAATACAGTGCAATCTCGATTATCTGGATTAATTAAAACCATGTGCATCTGAATAATCGAATCTTCCGTATAAGTGGGGTTTTCTGTATGTTCGTGCTCACATTAATTTGGAAATACATGGGGACACAAATTGAAATGTGGGCATGTTTTCTATGTGCAATAAAATACATGGGAAAAACCATACGTTTTTCCTTTAATGCGACAAAAGAATCGCAGAAATGTGTGTTTCAGCATTAACGCACAGTGTAGTAGGATGGAATTTGTAAGTGCAGTGTGTCATCCACGGCAGCAGAGAAGAAGCTTCTTCCGCAGAGATGCACCCACATGCATTCTTCAAGGACGTGCACAAAGAATAAGGCCGTTTATCTGAACAGGAGCCAGAAAGGGAGCATCATTTTGTCCCATTATTACGCTGTAAGGGCCGTTCATATGACCTGACCGTTGGCTGAGAATGGGCTGGCATGGTTCGCATTCCAGTTACGGATCTCACTGGATGGTTATGTTAATGGGAAAATCACACGACAGAACTGCTCCAATGTTGCATGGTGCTCTGACATGCGGGCAAAGCAGCGAGCAGGCGAAGGTTATCCCTTCTGGTGTTGCTCCTTTTCCGTCAGGGTAAATGGTGATTTTGGAAAATCATTTTCAAAGTTTTCCCATGTATTTCAAAGTGTTCGCAAGTTGCAGAAAGCGGTGTCCATGCCACAGGCCACAAAAATGGGGGCTGGGTTGGGACTACCAGCAGTGTTCCAAGGGTCACAGAGCTTCAAAGTAGGAGATGTGAGTACTTCAAAGGAGGAGAAAGCTATTCCGAACAAGAACAGGTTCCCAGAATGTTGGCGGATGACAAGTTTTCAAAGGTTTTTAAAACCAAAAAAATAGTCAAATTCCAGGTTTATTCAAGGTTCTTCATGGTTTGCCTGGGAAATCTGCATTGTGTTTCATGACAACAACGTGCATCAATGGTGCCATGTTCAGGAAAAAAATCATCTTTCAAAATTCAATGAGCCGAAGAAAATTTTTTTCTTTAATTTGCATGGAGAGGACTCCAGCTGAAATCAACATTGTTCAAAAGTACTTCCGGGGGGAAAAGAATGGGAACCTTGGCAGCATGGCATCAAGTTTGCAGTAAACTGGTTACACGTATTGGGCTCCCTTGAGGCAAAATTTTCAAAAAAAAAAATAAAAAATTGCCCCGACAGAAGGAAGGGTGGAAACTTGAGAGGTTGTTCAACCAGAGATCTCTCTTAACCAGGTGTCTTTTACGAATTTCAAAATACGTAAAGCCTAATTTTGCAAGCTCTTCATGAAGTCTCATTGCTTTTGACCAACGCTTTTTTGGGGTACGATTTATTCAGATTAAAGTGAAAGGGTATTATTTTACAGAGAGGCATCAATGGAAAGGAGGCAAAAGTTGCTTCTCAGCTCCTGATGTTGAACCACACCTTCGTCCCGAAATTCAGACCACTCGTAAATTCTTGTTAGGGAGTTTTTCTCCACATTGGTCACTCTTACCAAGCAAGTTAGACGATTTGCATCCTCCGCATGGATTGAATCTGGCTCACATTGTGATACAATCGCGGACCCATATTCAGATTTAGTCAGACATGCACCACACTCAGGCATCACGATGGTGTTGCAATGTGAGCCAAATTCTTGAGATTCTTAAGGGGGGGTACCTTTGGCAAAGCTGTTTTTTGCAAAAAAAGTCGATTTTGTTTTTTGTACCTATCTTAAACGCTGAAATCTCTTCTTTCAGAATTTTCAAACCATTTTACTCTATCTCAATTAGTTTTGGAACAGCATCGCATTTTCCGAAGTCATATTTGCCTGAAATATATGCCTAGCGCTGAATAGTTTTTTTTGCAATATTTTTACCAAATTGGGCAATTGCTTGCCAAATTAGGCAAAAAATGAGTTTTCTGAGGTTACCAGCTGATTCTCCACATTTTTTTACATAGGCATGTCAATTTTCAACTTTCTCCTACTTGCTACAATGAAGTTATGACCACCGAAAAACCATTACGAAATGCAAATCAGTCGTTTATTTTACCTGAAACTTCAATCGCGTTTTCTCGCATTTGCATTTTTTTGCAATCGAAAAACTTTTTGAAGTGAGATCTCAGGAGCTGTGCATGCTAGAAAGATGAAAATTGGTGTACTTGTGTAAAAAAGTCTGAAAATCCGGCTGATGAAGCCGGAATTTTGATTTTCTTGTTAGAAAATTTTTTATGACCATGTTTATACAAAAAATGACTCGCAAAACGACAAAATTTACCGCGCATTGACTTAAATTGCAGATTATGACTAAACCAGGGCCTAAATTGAAATTCCGGCTTCATCAGCCGGATTTTGACACTTTTTTACATATGTACACCAATTTTCACCTTTCCAACATGCACAGTTTCTGAGATCTCACTTCAAAAAGTTTGGCCTATTTCCGCTACTAATTTACCTGCAGCGAGAAAAGTATGAGAGATAGAAGGCTGAAATTTTGCACTGAACATACTCTTATTATGTTTAACAACCCCCCAAAATTTCTGCAAATTCGGATAAGAAACAAAAAAGTTCGTCCGCGAAGGTACCCCCCCTTAATGCGGAGTAAAATCAAAATGCCAAACTTGCCTGGTAAGACCACTTGCAAGTAAAAACAGACCATGCCGTTGCCAATCACCAGTCGAATCTCACCAAAACAAACAAACAACATTATCTACTGGACATCGTGCCACCGTTTTCAACATGTTTTTGGCAAAATGAAGTGAAATGTGATAAAATGACAACAAACCTATGCTGACAACAGATTTTGCTGGTTTCGCAATGCTAAACAGTGATGACCCAATCCGTCTACTGCCCATCTCATCCTCGTGCGTGTCATCTGAAGTGCACTTTGGGCAGACAAATGTTGAAGATTGCTGTGAATCCTTGAGAGGAGAAGATGGAGATGCAACTACTGTTGACGCATCACGCATCCTTGGCCTCGCATCAACGCATGCATCGTATGACCTTGTGGAAATCTGGACGCCTGAGTTAACTAGCTTCTTAGGCTGAATCTCATTTCCAACAAACTGATTTGTTGCATCCATTTTGATTAGGCCAACTCGGGATGAAGAATCCTTTGTGAAAATAAAACACAGCAGAAGCAAAAAAAAATTATTTCTCACGCTTGACAAAAATGTGAAGAGTCCCTAACATACCTGCATAATTTACTGACACGGCAAAAACAAAAACTTTGGGCAATCGGGTACCTAATTGGTGATCCAGGTTGAAAACAAAAAAAAGAGAGATTTAATTTCCACCAAGCAGTACTCATGGCCGCAGCCGGTCCTTTGGTTAGTGGAATACTGTGGTGACACAAAGCATGCAACAAATAACCCCTTTCAATAGGACTATGGGTGTCCAACAGAGAAAGAGGGGTCAAAAACTTCTCTTGCGGGGCAGGTGAGACAGTATTAGGGATGGGGTAAGGTAGGGTACATAGGTTAGGTCAGGTTAGTTGGAGAGGTTGTCAGATTCGGTCAGTTGAAGTGGGAAGGGTTAGGTACAGGGTTAGTTAAAGTGGGAAGAGTTGTGTGCAGGGTAGGTATAGGTTAGGTCACGTTTATAGGTTAGGTCACGTTAGGTATAGGTTAGGTCATGACCAGAATACCCAAGCTTGCCCGATGACACTGGGTTCACCTGAGGGGTCACAAAAAGTCATGATTGTGGTGGTGGTAGCCACCACTTGAATGTGTGTTAAAACTTGCTAACTGGCATTGACGAATGCATCTTGAGTTCCCATAGCCTCAAAACTGGCCAAAAGTCCTTCAGAAAGAAAAACTCCAGTCAGATGTCGAAACGTCGACAGCAAAACTTGACGTCCGAGAATGGCCTCAAAATCAAGCCAGGGAATTGTTTACAGTGTCTGCAATACGGATCGCGACACCAGACATAAATTGATTTTTTAATTTAATCTATAAATGCCTAGGTTGGAGAATACCCAAGATCTTACCTCCAGTTTTAGTTTAGCCTCCCACTTTTGATCGTTGTCCAAAACTGCATCCCTGACTATTGCATCGACACTGCTTGCATCCAAAATGACGTCACCCATCCTCAAATCGGTATTCATGGAGCTCGCAACGGAGAGAGGAGCCAACTTTGACTGACTGATTCGGGTGAGGAAGGGAGGAGAGGACGGCTGCTTTGAAAACAAGAGGTTACCAGAGGACGGTTCACGATCCAAACCAGCAGCCGATTCCAATTTGCATTGTGTGCCCACGTGGGCGGCTGTGGTCTTGTGCCGCAGAGCCAGATCCAATTTAGCCTTTCGTTCATCAATGCTGCTCTTTGAGATGTGGGAGGAGCCATTTTCAGTCAGAGATAACTTCTGTTTTGACAGAACTTCCTGTGCTAATTTTCTCTTCTCGTTGCGTAGTGCCTTCAGTTGAAGCTGGAGATAAATAAATAAAAAATAAACAAGTAATTAAGAGAAAAATAAAACCAGAGGCAGGACGCCAGAAAGAACACAAAATCAAGCAATGAAGAAGGTACCTACCTTAATACCAAGATAAGAGAAGGGTCATCGTTCCATGAGAGACCCACCAAAATATGGAATATGCCAAGTGGTCGCAAAATCTAAAGTTTTCATTGTTTTTGAAAAGCCAAGCCTGGCCCATAAGATTAGGTATCTCTTTTCTCCATCCAATTCCCTGTACTTTCCAGGTGCAGGTAAATATACAAATAGGCACCTGGATTTTCCAGGTGCCAATTTACAAACAAGGATTTTCCAGAATTCCAATGTGGGCAGCAACCCAGAAAGAGAACCCAAAAAAGCACATCACCGAATTCAATGTTTCTGGTCTTGGAAGGTTCAGGAAAAGCAAAAAAATAAATCTCAAAGAAGCAAACAAACAAATGGCATTTACCCACGCCTAAAGTGAAACACTGAAACGCAATACAAACCTCCAAGAGTGGAATGGTTTTCACTTGCTCTTCCAGCTCACGCATCTTTTCCAAACTCCGTGCAACTTGACTTCGAATCATCTATGTAATTGTTTGAAATTATTGCAGATATAAGAAGACGCAACTATTACAGTCTGTCCAGTCCACGTTGAGCTCTGACCTTTTTCTCGCGCGGTCGATCAGGGATCTCCAAAATGCAACCGTAGTATTTTCTTTTAGATGTCCAAAGAAACCTCTAAGGGTTCACCTCAAAAACCGCTTCACGAAGTCCAGAAGACAATGCATGACCCTTGCCCTGTTTGCATCCCGACTCGCACAACAACAAATCAAGAACTTCCCAAGCCACAAGAAATGAAAAGCGTTGCTTGCAAGGAATTCACCCCGTCAATACAGGGTGTTTAGTAAATGGCTCCCGTAAACCAGTTTTTCGGAATGTCCTGATTCCCCTTAGTAGAAATGATAGAGGGGAGAATTTTGCTGCGACCCCCCATTTCCAAGATATGGAGCCTCAAAGTTCACAAAATGAACTTTTTGGGGAAGCTCTGGGGCTGTTGCTTTTGCCCATAAAGGTCCCATCTTTTGAGAGTGGGTTCTTCTTGAGAAATACTAAAGAAAAGATTCAGTAGTCAGATGTGGTCCGGTCCCCCAATTTGCTGATATGAACTCCCAAAAAATCACTCTAGGAAATGTACGGAAATTTCAGTTGGGACTGCTTTTCAATTTGGGCTGATTTCAGTGATTTGGTTGCTGTGCGACTGAAATGTGTCAGCCTGGCATGAACATGAACCCCTCCTCGCGGGAAATGCTAGCTGGCCATTAAAAGCTAGGGTAAACGTTTTTTATCCACCCCAACAAGTGGTAGTAAAATCCACGAAATCAGCTAATTTAGGGAGCTCTTTCATTTGCAGAAATGCCGTTGTGTCCCCATTCTGTTAGCCAAACGGCAATGGCCGAATGGGGAAGTTCATGTTCATGCCAGGCTGACACATTTCAGTCGCACAGCAACCAAATCACTGAAATCAGCCCAAATTGAAAAACAGCCAAACTGAAATTTCCGTACATTTCCGAGAGTTGTTTTTTGGGAGTTCATATCAGCAAATTGGGGCACCGGACCACATTTGACTACTGAATCTTTTCTTTAGTATTTCTCAAGAAGAATCCACTCTCAAAAGATGGGACCTTTATGGACAAAAGCAACAGCCCCAGAGCTTCCCCAAAAAGTTCATTTTGGGAACTTCGAGGCTCCATATCTTGGAAATGGGGGGTCGTAGCAAAATTCTTCCCTCTATCATTTCTACTCAGGGGAATCAGGACATTCCGAAAAACCGGTTTACGGGAGCCATTTACTAAACACCCTGTATATGAAAGCGGCTTGGAGCAAATGCAGCATAGGCAAAAGAATATGGTTGGAGTGCCCTGACTCTTTCACGCGACCAGAACAATACGAACGCAGGTATAAGAAATCCGTGGTCAATAGCATTCAGAGCTCAACTTAGACTGGATAGACTTTAGGTAACTACCTGCCTAATGCAACAAGCAACAAAGCTCACAATAATCAGCAGAAAAAGATTCTGATGTTTGAATTCACAGAAATAAAAACAAGAAAATCCCATTTTACAATATTTTCACACCAGGGTGATCCCAACTGTAAAATTCCTGAAGGTAGGACTGTGATAACATTCTCCCTTAGACTCTCCCTATTTTCCGAAATGATTTCCATCACTGTCTGCTAGGAAAGGCTCTTATCTGCAATGTACAGCATGTTTAAATTCTCTATCTTCAATCATCTCTAATTATCTCTGCGTGTATGTTCTTGGCTCTGTAAAGTGTTTTACTTTCTTCGACTTGTTGCCTGCGTGCAACCAAATCCCTCTTCCATTTTATACAGTTGTAAAAAATAAAAAAAATAAATAAATTCTCTTCTGGCATTTGCAAAACACGTCGTTGGCCAAACTTGAGGATACCAATAGGCTAACCAGTGTAGGTAGGTATCTACTTCTAAATTAGCTTTGGGAGCAGACGTCAGAAGGAATTTTCTGAACCATACAACCAAACTGTGGATTAGGCCTGATGCTATTGGCTTTGACTGACAAAATAGGATAACAAGCATGCCAGAGGTCCTAATCGACCATCATCTTCAAGTGAGAATAGATAGGAGTATATCACCCAGGTGAAAAAGGAGGCAATGGATAACAATCACTGCTTTGAACCTAAAAGCATTAAGTATAACGCGGCTCCTGGAAGCATTTACAAGATTTTCGTCCTCTGTGAATGGGTGCCTAAATCAAAAATTCAACATCTGAAATAAACCAATTCCTCCCTAACTAAAACAAGCAGCCTAAATCAATACTTCCCAAATCTGTAATCAAAATAATAAATCAACACTAATGGCCGTAATTCTAATCAAGGTTTGACCCAAAGTGGAGAAAATCCTGACTTTTGCAAACATTTGTACCCATGCGAAATTTTGGAAAAGTCAGGACTAAAGTCTCCACTACAGGTTAAACCTGGATTAAAATTACCACCATAAATCAACAGTGCTCCGTGAAAAATAATTACAATAATTTCAAATAACACAAATTGCTTGTTAGTAAGGTTTTCCCAGTTTTTTTGGGTTTAGGAACCAAAGGGC
>JASGXE010016370.1:0-10697 GCA_030068105.1 Sinentomon sp. SZTP_YWyxl
TCAAGTCTCGAAAAGCATGAGTTATGAGAAAATCTGGTGAGAGTTTCAGAAATGGCTAAGTACGGGCAAAGTCATGAACAAGAAAAGAAAAAAAAAACATCTTTTTCAAATTTTTGCAAAAAAAAGCCATGATTACCCCCCCTCTTAATTTTACAAAAAGTATGAGGCCAATCAATGTCACTGGAGTACCACTGGAGCGCGACTGTGTAGTGCATTCCATATTTCTGGATAAAATAGTCAAAATTAAAAAATAGTCCCACAAGGCCAATACTTCCCAGTGGAAACAAACATTGGAGGGTAAAAAGGTTTTTACTTTGAATTTTTGATCATCATGAAAAATTTCTCAACAGCTGACACTTCACTCTGAAATCATCCACCACATTCCATATTCCATTTACGCACCAGCTAAAGTGAAGCAAGCGCTTTTGTAGAAGTCCTTGCGATGAGTTTCTTGCTGCGCTTTCTGTGCTCCTCTCTTTCTTTTGCAACTCTCAGTCAACGATTTCATCTGCCTTCACTTGCAAGGGTGGAATACATGTCCAATCTTTGCTTGCAAACTGCACACGAGATCGGTACTTAATTTTGTTTTTGTCCGTCAAACATATGAAGCTCAACCTAGATCAACTTTTCACATGCCATGGCCATAACAGAAAGGTTATGGAATAAAAGCAACATATTCAGTACGTGAGGATGCACCCACGTCGTTTTTTTTTTCAAAAAAAAAAAACTATGGAACATGATCTTTGGGAATAAAAAATGAGATTCGTAAACGGAATATAAATAACCCCAGAGTAAAGGGTCTTTCCTCAAAGCAAATGACTTTTGACCCTCCTTCATAACATGTTACTTTGTTTAAAAGTATTCTTTTATCACTGAATAAAAATATTTGAAAATATTTAACAATTTTCCTGAATACATGACTTCTTGTCTCAAAGTTCATTGGCACTTGAATTCATTGATCGAAAGCAAACTCTGTTGTCACAATTTGTCAGGATCCTTGGCCAGTAATTCCAAGCACATAACTTGAACGTTCATCATCGAGGTTGATGTGCTCTCCTGATTGGTTTGGATTTTTTCTACCATTTTTGCCAAAGTAGCCATCTGTTGTTGCATGCCCTTTACACACTGAAGGACTTCCAGCACTGATGCATTTTCTTTCTGTTCCACTGATGCAGCATGTGGTGTGGCTGAAATTAAACACGATAAATGAGCAAGTGCCTTACCAAAAGTAGCATCTTAACCCATCTGGAATGATAAAACTCCGAGAACAACAAGGTTATCGAGTGAAAAATGCAGGGCGTACCGACTTCTGGAACCCCAAAGTTCCAGAAAATTTTGCCAATGCAAAAATTGCCCAATTTGGCATTTGGCCAGTTGGAAAAACGCACAAGTTGTGCCCAATTTGGAAAATAAAATAAAATGGGCTCATGATTTTCCAATTTGGTTGTGCATTCTCGATTTTCCAAATTCGTTATTGGCTCTCAAATTTCCAACTTCATTAGTTCGTTCTCATTTTACCATCTTTGTTGTTGGCTTTAGATTTTCCGACATACCTAGTTATTGATTCTCAATTTAACAATTTCACTCTTGGTTCACTCAGAACATGAACAGATCGCAGACCAAACTGTTTGGCCTTCGATCTGACCACATTCTCCGGCCCACGGATCCAGCAATATGCAGTCGCAAACAAATAATGTTCCACAGACAAAGCCTCATCCGTGAGCAATGCTCTACATTTTTTGCACATGGAATGAAACATTTTGCAATGAAATATTTTGTCCAGGTGAACGAAATTTCTGTTCCCACGTGACAACCAAATATGAGTAATGCGCATTTGTACAGTCGCAGAAACAATAATGACTCCCTTTATACATGTGCCTACATTGGATCATGGGAGTCAGCATTGTTCTTGTGACTGTACAAGTCTGGTATGATGGATGTGCCGTGCCTGGCCATGGCTGCAGGCATTCTCTCAGGGGGATGTACAGCCCCAGAATCAATAATGACTGCCATGATCCAATGTAGGTACTTGTATTGAGGGAATCATTATTGCTGTGATGTCCTGTACATAATTGGACGAAACAAAGCAGTCTGCGATCAGAACTGGCAGTTGGAAAAAAACAGCGGAAAGAAGGTAAAATAGCCTTTAGATCACTGACCTGCGCCTTTGTCAGCAACCCATTCTGCTACAGAACCAGATCTAATTCCCAGCGTTTCCTGACACATCATTCCCATGTCTCGTTTTGTTCTAACCTGTAGTCTAACGAGATCGTCCGGCCAGTCGATTGCGAGGGCATGGGAGAAATCAGTTTTGGAAAAAATTGCCAACTCATCGCCGTCTTCATCTGTAAAGTAGACAATATCACGAATAACAAAGCCTGGGACATTGCAATATATTCCTGATTGTTCTTCTGTTGACAAATGACCTCGGGAGTGACTTGCTTTATTCAATATCCAATTCATCGAACAGCAGACATCAGCTGATTCAAATAGTCAACTGACCAAGCAACGTTACAGCCAGACTTTGTGCATGATCGACCAGATCACTCAGATTGGAGGAATGTGCAAAAACAAAACTAGTGTGTTTTCGTCAAAGAAGGATTGGGATTCAGAAGATAGGGAATAATTAAGGTGTATGGGTTGCAAAGATTGGGAATGATCAAGATGCGAGAATTGCAACGATTGAGGATCATCAAGATGTTTGGATTGGAAATGTTGGTTATCATTCAGGTGTGTGGATTGCAAAGATTGGGAATCATCAAGATGTTTGGATTGCAAAGATTGGGAACAACCAAGATGCTCGATCGGATTGCGAAGAGTGAAAAAATTAAGGTGTGTGGATTGCAAAGATTGGGAATGATCAAGATGCTTGGATTGCAAAGATTGGGAATAGTCATGATGTTTGGATTCCAAAGATTGGTAACAATTAAGGTGAGTGGATTGCAAAGATTGGATTGCAAAGATTGGTAACAATTAAGGTGTGTGGATTGCAAAGATTGGGAATAATCAAGATGTTTGGATTGCAGATTGGGAATAATCAAGATGTTTGGATTGCAAAGATTGGTAATTTAAGGTGCGTGGGTTGAAAAGATTGGGAAAGAATAAACCAGATGTTTGGATTGGAAAGATTGGAAAAATAAAGGTGTGTGGATTGCAAAGATCGAGATGTCCAGTCGAAAATCGAGATGTGCTTGGAATAATCGAGATGGGTGGATAGTAAAGTTCGGGAATGATGAAGATGTGTGAAGAATGATGAAGAAAGAGGGGGGCGTTTGCCAAGATTTCATTTTTGGAGGTGAAATTTGAATATTTGGCTGAATTTCATCCTCCTCTAGGGGGGCATCGCCCCCGTGCTACCCCTACAGTTTAAGCACTGGATGTGTGGATTGTGAAGATAGGTGACAATCTTGCAATTCCAAAACCAACCCCTGAGCGAAAATTAATTGAACCAACTGAAATTTCAGAAATTTCAGATAAACCGCAAGGAACCATCGTAACATTGGTTTATAAAAGAATAAAGTTTTAAACGATCATGAGTTCTGCCTGGAAATTGTGCCGGTCTTTCAAACCTGTCTTCTTGTCAGTTTTTAATTTGCGTCCTTTGAGCAGTTTTGCCAGGCCTGTGGCTCCAGTTTTATGGCCAGCCCGCATGAGATTTCCTGGCCACAGCAACGACCAGTGCCTTGCTTCCACAGTGAACTCTCTGCGGCACTCGCTAATCGGTTAATTCAGCAGGCAAGTGCCCCTTTTGGAAAAATAAAATATTTTCTTTGGAAATTGCCGAATTCAAGGCAAATGTTATTCGCTCCCAGCAACTTGCAATCGTGGCCTGATTAGGCTGGCAAAATGAAAAACAAAAAAATAACCAAACAGGCCAGGGTGTCCGCAAGGACAGTATGCTCTTGCGATGTGCTACATTAAACTCAGATTACATTAAAGAAGTGCGGTAAACTTACCCTTGTAGAGGATATCGTAGTCATTACGGGATGACACATAACCTCTGAAAACTGCTGCAACTTTTTGTCGCACTACCTCCAGAGAAACCTTCTCACGTTTGTGCCAAATTTCAAATTTTTGTATTTTCACAGGCAAATCAGTTCGTCCTGAAACAGTCTGGTCAAAGAAGTACACTTTAAAATGTGTGACGTACATGTTGAGCAGTGGCTGCTAAGACACAGTGTTTCATGCTTTTTGTCTGCTGAAAAGAAAAACACAAAATAAATTAAAATAAATTTGTAAAAAATGAATTAGCAAATTGATGCAAAGCACCGTGTGCTTCCATCAAGCATCCTTAGGTTGGATAATTCAGAATCCTAACCTAACCCAGGAGCAACCAAGGTGATGAGTCAGAAGTTGATGGCATTTGGATTGGCAACTTTGGAAATGGCGCCAGACATCGAGGAACCATATTTTTGTGATCAACGATATTTATAAACTACGAACGAGGAAACACATTTTTGTGACTGAGCAACCCTTAAAAAAACGGATTTGAAATACCACAGCACTTCTCTGTGTAATGTAAACAATTCATTAATTCAGATTTGGTTGCGGTCATCAAGCCAAAGTAAGTGATTTGGCCCAAAGAATTGATATATCATTTTGCCATTGGTCAACTGTGACGTATTTCGACTTGAGAATGTCAACCACTGAGACTTTTTGATTTGTGCCCTGAAGGACAAGCATGACACTGGTGACAGCAAAATCAATTTTCTGCACAAGAGCACAGCGCCCGCACTTTGGACTTTCCTTGCACTGACAACAATTTTGACGTAACATGAGGTGGGACGTACACAATCTGTATAATCAATTTCTTTTTTATTTTAGGTGGGCTGAGGGAGGGGAGGAGGAACATTATTTCCGTTGAGGAGATTAGTTGGAACATGGTCTCTCTTGAGGGAAGTATGAAAAAAATTTGAGATGATACGATACGACTGCTTGAGATCAAGTCAACATTACATGGTGGAAGCAAGATTGCATGGAAGGTTGTTGGATTATGTGAACTGCTGAGGTGGGAGGCTCCCATGTGTTGTGCCATTGGGCCAGAGAATCCCTGAATCAGCAGAAGAGAGTGCCTGTGCTTTGTGAAGAAAGAAGACGGTGCTGTGTGGATTGAAAGTTATGTTTTGCGATACATACCCAATCAGATTCGTCAAAAGGGAAGCACAATGGCGTGAACATTGCGACTAGTTCTGCCCTTTTGTTGAAGACCGTCGTAAAATTAAGTTTTGTGAAGTGGATATTTTGAAACAATCTATTCTTTAAAGAGAACAATGGTGTGCCACTCTCTCACAGAAGAGAACAACTTGGAATTGCTTCGATTCTCCTGTTTTGTGTTATGAATTCACCTCAGTGGCATTTTACCCCTCCAAAAAAAAAAGGAAGTACGAAATCCGACAATGGAAAATCGATTTTTTCGCTGTCTGTCCAGTGCTGCAAATTCGTTGTAATGCCTCAGCATTTGGGGGACTCTGCCCCCAACACCCTGCCAGGAGCGCTGCTCCCCGGACACCTGCAAGGGGTCACCCTGCCAGGGGCGCTGCTCCCCGGACACCTGCAAGGGGTAACTGTCCCCCAGACCCCCCGTACTTTGGCTGCCACCCTCAACCCCCTGAGCAAAATTCTGGCGACGCCGCTGATTCTTTGTGAGCAACTATCAAAATGCCTTTGTTTTGTCGAATAAAAGTTAAGTTTTTGAGACAATTGTTTGCTGGAAGAATGGAGAAAACTGTTTAGGTTCTGTCTGATTAGGAATTTTGGCATTGATTTGGCTGGAAATCGATTGGTAACGTGCTCTGAGTGAGGGATAAGGGAACATGCCATGCGAGAGTCAGGTTAGTCCCAGTCACAAAGAAAAGAATCAAGGTATCCATATCCATTGACGATAGGCTAGACTTTTTCGACGTTTTAACACACAATCGTCCATGTTCCACAAACCTACTTATGCTTATCCTCCACTTATCTTAGACTTATCTTGACATTCTTGAACAAAGAAATTCCAAGATACGTGATACGTCTGAGCTGCGTTTAAACAAAGTTGAGCTGAGTTCAATCTGAGTTGGAGTTGAACTTGAGGTGGACATTTCACCAACGAATCTGAGGTGAAGATATGCGAATGCGACAACTGAGTCATAAGATAAGCTTGGTAGAAACCAACCCGATCTTCATTGGATTCAACTTGTTTGCTGAAGCAATTTTTGCTCACATTTTGTTTGTTTTCGTGTCTTGGTTTTTTGTGTTTTGATTTTTGTTGCATGCACTCAAAAAGCATTTAAAAACATGATCCTTTGAAATACGAATCAATTAACTGTGTCATTGCAACATTGTATCCTAGATCCTCGTGACTGAACCACTCTCACTCCCCCTCATTGCCATGAGATTTATAATTCTCCAACAACAAAGTTTCTTTGGAATAGAGTCTATTCCAGAAATTGGCATACGTACAGCGGCGAGAAAATTAATTGTACCACATATGGTGCCTTTTCTCTCTTGAATTTTTGGGAAAATCTCAATCCCATCAATATTGGCATTCAGCAATTATTTGACGCATGTTTCCGTGCAACAAAATCCAAATTCTTGTTCTGAAATCAACACAATTCTCCCAGTTTTCTTTGAAAGATCGAAAAACCAGCATGTACTTATGGCACAAGTAATAATTCTCTCGCCACTGTACACACCACATCAATGGTGGAATGTGTTTTCCAGTCAAAACGTACTCCAGATTTTCCTTCTCTCGCATTTTAATGCAACCAAACAAATCAAACTTTGCCGCTCAATGTTTCAAACTCGTCTTTTACCAACTGTCCCAAAAGAAAGCGCTGGAAATAAGACTGAGGAGTCATCTCGGTGTTTGCACGGGAAGCAAATGTCACGCTGGCAATAAAAGAACGTTATAACTATCAGTGGCGTGCGGTCAGGGCAGGCAAGGCAGGCGCTGCCTGCCCAAGAAAAATGTCATGAATTGTGCATTTTTATTTTTTTTGCAAACATTTGCAACGGGGCCATCAAAGTCCACAAATAATGTGGACTGAGCCATGTCCGAGAAAGGCACACTCTGATTTGCCTGCTGACAGTGTCATCTGAACGACGCCTCAACTGGGAACTCCCTTCTTTCACGATCCCAACAACCACAGAGGTTACCCTACCCACCCTCTTTCTCGCTGGTCTTCCAGACGCAAGCGAATCCATTGCTCCGTTGGCGCATGAGATTCAGAAGAGGCAAGCAATGGTTCTGCCTGCTTGAGGGATCTGTGGGGATGCGATGAAGCCTACGCCGCTCCATCCCGTCAGGTGAAATCACCCACTGCAAGTGGAGCAGTTCTTCTTGCCGAGTAGGCACTTTGAAATCTGCCTCCAGCTGCATCTCTGCGGAGAGCAAGCGTGAAGATTCGTGTTGTTCCGTTGTCTCCCGCTGATCACAGCCCTCTGCTGTGATGACATCGCAGGCCAGCCTGCGATGAATGCAAACCTCGCTTCGCCAAAGGCATGCTGTCTGCCGCAATTTTTGAATGTCAAGTGCGGCCAAATGTTGATTTTGCGGGAATGGGAAACAGAAAAGGGAAATGTTGGATTTGGTTTGTGAAAACATTAGATTCTGGTGTGGGCAAAAATTTGTGAAATGTGGTCCCAATTGAATAAGCTTTTGAAGTCGGTGCCACAATTTGTGAAACCAATGAATTTCAACAAACTTGTGTTTTTGATGAAGACACTCAAATGGCACATTTTAGCGTTTGTCACTGAAAATATCGATTTTTCGGAGCTTTTTCACCTCAGTTACGAACCACCTCACTGAAATATGTCGTCCACACCTTGCTGCTATTCAACTGGATGCATACAGATGTGAAAAAATGCTCAGTTTTTCAAAAACTTGAGCATTCTGAGCACCATTTGAGGCTCGATTTTTTAAAATTTCTTCCCCTTCGGGGAGGGGGACACCCCCTCCCCGAACCCCTCCCCCGGCGTCGCGCAACGCATCTTCGATGACACCGCTCTGGACAAAGTGCCTGCATCTGGCACCCACTGCACGCCACTGAATTAACTATCAACCCCCCCCCCCGCCATAAAGGGGATCGTGGTCATTGTTGGCACCTCGGATGTCAAGCTTTTCAAGGAAAACCGAAAAACGGACTCCACCTGCAGATTCCTTCCGGGTGTCAGCAACATTCACATAGCCTCTGAGATGTGGTTCAGTACACCTAACATCGATACCTGCTCGCACCTTGATTAGTCAGAAAAAAAGAAGGCCACGTGAACGACGTGTTGACGTGCAAATTGCATCCACATAAATTTGAGAACACCTGAGAGAAATGAAGAGAACAACAGAGCACAACTGAAACAGAATTCCCTCAAAATCCACATCACAGGGAATCCATGGAAACATTAACAAAAATGAAACAAAAACAAAAACACTGGTTGGTTTCCATTTCCACGAGCTCTTCTGCACAGAAAAACAACGTGGTCGAATTCCTCAAATGGAGTTCGTGCACTTTCAAATTGCTTCCATTTTCACAAAAATAATTTGTTCTCAACTCAGCAGGCAGAGCAAAATAAAGTCGACATAATGCACCAAAGTCAGAAATAAAATTATTCCTAATGGTTTTACCCTTCGGTTTAATCATTTGACCAGGCAGTTAATGTAAAACAGGGTTTTCACTGAAGAGGTCGTTTTGCGGTTTGCAAGCAATCCTTTTGGTCGCTGCTCAAGAACAGAATGATCCGATGATGAAAGCACATGGTTATTTTCTGTTGGGTTGTAGAGAAAAGAGAGAAGAATTCTGTCAAAAGATGGGGAACCTGATCACGGCTCGTTAAAAGCAGTTCATCGCAGCCTTGTTTGTCCCTGCTGATGTAAAGCAGAAAACCTCAAGAACTTACTACTTCATTTGAAGTGTATTTCTACTTGAACTTGGAAGACTTTGTAGAAACATTGTATCCATGCCCAGAAGAAAACCAACATCGGCAAAAAAATTGGATATGTGAGTCATTTTTGGACATCCTTCATTTTAGACACCCTTCTTACGATTTTGTCAATTTTTTACTTTCCAGCATTCATAATAATTCTTCAAAAATGGTTCCGATGTTCATCCCAAGAAAAAAAAATCAAGGTGAAAAAAATCACAAGGCATTTTTACCCCTCGAGAAGCCAAATAATTCTGTGCACAAATGTTAAAATACTCGAATTCGGATTGTGCGTAGTCATAAAAGTCATCTTGTCAGACATCACAGGATTAGGTATGGGTAAGTACTGTACGTTGGTTTTGTACGTCGCGTACTTTGCTAGTCTGAACCTTTGTGTACGTCTCAATGCGAGTACACAACCTCCACCAATGTGAAAAAAGTACATAGGCAGCTTTTTAGAGTTTTGTACGTCCGACGTACAAAACCGTTTTGTACGTGAGTTTTTATGTGCGTACAAAACTACCCAACAGCTAGTAGTTTCTCTTTTTATCTGCACTGTTACGTACAAAACTTGTTTCACTTCACCATTTCGTACTCGTATTCTCTTACAGATTTAGCTGGATTTTTATGTGGTTTGCAAATTAATCGCGATGATTGCATACAGATTTTATGTACCCACAAAATTTGTTTCACTAGGTAAACTATTTCCAATTTTCTTATTATTTAGCTGGGTTTTTGCGGTTTGCAAATTGTGATGATTGCTTACAGATTACCTTAATCTAAACAGACCTTAAATCAGTAGTACGGTATGCTTTTGAATGGTACTATTGAACTGAACATCAAAGTCGGCACATTATTCTTTCTGAAGCTTGTGGCGGGCATCTTGATAACATCTCAAATGACTTTCTTTCCTTTGTGTGACCAAGAGAGAACCATCAAACTTTAAAACCGACTTGTGATCAGGAGGGGAAAAATGCCAAGGATGTTGTTAGTCGTGTTAATCCCAATAGACTTCAAAGTTGGAAATACGTATTCCAAACCTCAACTGTCCCCCAAGATTTTGCACCATTTGATAAGAGAAAGTGAAAGAGAAAGTGATTCGACAAGTCCAACCTATCTCATGGCTTGGTCACAAAATAACCGCTCATATTAACTTCTATTCTATGCCAGCAGGGGAGGTGACAGTTTCCAGTAGGGTAATCTGGCCCCCCTTTTGGAGTTTGTCATATTTTGATTTTTGCCGGACACCTATTCTAATTTTTGTCAGGAGACAAAGACCCATGATTTGTCCAGAATTCGCCAAACAGGTTCTTATTAATTGATGTTGCAGTAGCGCCATTCCATTCCAGTCTTTTCAATAGGAATGTATTTTTTATAAGAAACTTGCAAGAAGGTACACATTACCTATTGTTCTCAAAAAAATAATTTGGCATAGTGCTTTACCTAATACACAGATTTTTAATGCTGGGGTTCAGGAACGCCTATTCATGAACTCATATAACTTCGGGTTAATATTTGGAGAAATTGTTAACCTACAGATGAATGACCTCGAGCACCTGCATGATTTTGCAGGCATGTGTGCTTTTCCCTGCCTGTATTTTTCAAATTTTCCATACTTTTCGCATTGGGACTGGACCATTGCACAGAAAGTACCCAGGTACTCAGTCCTACCTACTGCACAAACAGTGGCGAATTATCAATGAAGCGCATGAGGCACGTGCCTCAGGGCGCGAGCGCCGGAGGGGCGCGAGCCACCAGGCGTTTTTTTTGTTTTTTTAAACGTTTGTATTCTGCCACTATGG